>KK113678.1:334294-357012 GCA_000611955.2 Stegodyphus mimosarum | reverse complement strand
GCTCTTGAGCTTAGGTTTTTTTTCAATTTTATATGTTAGTTAATTGTGTGTTTTTTACTTTAAAAGTCATTTAATTATATGGTTTTATGTTCCGGTTAAGGGCTTTATGCCTTTACGTAATCTGCACGAAATAATTGTAGAATTATCAACAGTTTAAAAGTTTAAGTTGTAGAGACATTAGGCATTTTTGGAAGCAGGAGACATGAAAAATATGCAATTCCTTCGCCGGGAATCGAACCACGGACCTCTGAAATACCGGCTCAGTGTGCTGACCATTACACCACGAAGGCACGCTAAGAATGTGGGAGATATACCTTATATACTCCCCTTTTTAAAGGGCGACTAGGGTTTTAGGGGACCTAGTCGCCAAATCCTGGGCGTGGAGAGTCATCATCCACAACCCTTTTAGTTCGAGCGCCAGTGTAGAGACATTAGGTATTTTTTGGAAGCAGGAGACATGAAAAATATGCAATTCCTTCGCCGGGAATCGAACCACGGACCTCTGAAATACCGACTCAGTGTGCTGACCATTACACCACGAAGGCACGCTAAGAATGTGGGAGATATACCTTATAAAGTGACTAGTTAATTCTAACGAACCGCCAGGTAATTAAGGTACTATTTGTTTACATTAGAAACTCAGTAGAATAGTGAATTAAGTCTGTTTCTGCACCTTCATTGTCTTTTTGCTTAGTGAGACGAAAAGTAAAGTTTCAGTTTTGTGCACCGCAATTATGGCTTCTTGCCCGTAGGCCGAATTGCTTGTTTTTGCGTAGAAACTCTAATTTTAACTGTAAAAATTGTTTTTTTAAACTATTACAGTTGTATTTGTGGTGCTTTATGTTTTTCTGTACTTTACAATTTTTAATGAAGATGTTTTGAGTTTTTACGTAATTTTGCTGTGCCGCGAAGTGAGATCTGAATTAATCGAATGAGAAATATATCTCTAATGAAATTCGAGGAAATAAGTTTGAATGAAATGCAGCAAAAAAGTGTGTATAATTTAACAGGCCGTCCAAGGAAGTGGTGTGGTGACTATATCAGATTTTTTTGCTCTCATGCTCAAGCAACCGTTATAACTGTGCTTCTACGCAGAAGTGAAATAAAGCAGATGATTAAGATTCTGTGATCCTTAAAATTATTGTCAACTTTCTTAATTTATTAAGTGGTATTGTTACATGGAAAAATGCATGTCTTCGCATATTATGTGGCTTTTGCACAATACTCTTCTTGAACATATAAAATATTCCGAGCAGGATAAGGCTGGTCTGTTACGACTGATCAGTTATCATTCCGAATGGGCCGAGCTTATGTTTCAGTATGTTGGTTCGTTTTCCTATTCGTCCTTGTACGAATAACGGTGACTAACATGTAGGTCTTTGTATAGTCCACATTTGTGTTTGCGTATAGCTTTCTTCCAAATGATCCCAACAATATTTTGATGATAAAAACATTTTTGATTTAAAAGCTATGGCTTACGAAGATACATATCGTCATATCTTCCCATCTCTTGCAATCTCATCATTCTCTGAAAAGGCTACATTAGGAGCATTCTTCATGCGTCGAATTCCTGGCGGTTACTTTTAATTTACTTTTGCATTTATATATTTATTTACTTATTGCGGATAAATTTACAAATTTGTTTTGGAGGTCGTTCCAAATAAAACCGAAACTTCCTTTTTTCTTGTTAATTCCTTAACATCTCTATCATTATCAGATATTGCAAGTTTTTGATCAATGGCTTATAGATATCACTCCTCCAAATTCATTTTCAGTTCAATTAACGAAAATGAATTTGTGTATATTTTGGTCTTTTCCGTATTTCACTGAATCGAAAATTAGCCAAAATTTTCATATATATATATATATGTATACAGTAATAAACTATTTTTTTCTTCTATATATATATATATATATCAGGGTTCGTTAGAACATCTTTGAAGAAACACTTAATGGTGTAACAGTTATGGTAATAACCTAGGTACCTAGGTTATTATAAGTGAATAACTGACATTGGATATATAAATTATGAAATTATAATTCGTGTAGAACTATCAGTGTTCAGCGATCTTACCGCTCACAGCTGGACAGGCAATGCTTGCTATATATGCAGTTCAAAAACGTAGCACAAAGCTTTATTTCTCCCAACTTTTCTTCCTTTATTTTCCCTTACATTTAACATGTTGCAAAACAAGTTATTTCTTCTTTTTAGAGCTGCTAGCTCTAATTCTACAGTACATTAGCAGGATTAATTCGCCTACAAAGCTAAGCGAATTTTCCCCACTAATAGGGTCGAGGAAGAAAAGGCACAACTAATTTTCAACACTTACCAACACTGGCAACTTCAGACATTCTCTTCGATTCGAATTTGCCGCTCTATATACAGAGCAAGCAGCTGCACAAACGGAAACACTTTCCCTCCGAATTCACCCGATTACGATTCCCGTTTTATTTTCAACTACATCCTTTCCAGAAATTTTGCATAAATCTCCGGACTGAGAGATCATATGGCAAAACAAGGCATAGATATAGAATCAGCATAATCTAATATTAGAAAAACTTAACTTAAATGCTATTAAATTAATGTTATAGTTCCTAAGAATTTGCAGCAACAATCCTTGAAGCTTTACTTTCGTCATTCATCTAATCCTTCTTTTTCCTTGCTGCATATAATGATCACTGTACTATAAAATCCCGTTAAAAGAATTTTTTAATCTTAGATTAAACTCAAAAACAAAAACAGTGATGAGTATGCTTTAAATACGCGAGATAAAGTACTTTAAAAAGGTTTTAGTTAAATTTAATTACAGCAAAAAATTAAGTAATTATTTAACAACTTAATACACCAAAAATTAAAGAATTTTTTAAATTTAAAATATGTAATTTGCTTTTACAATTTTTTTATTTATGATACTGTTTTCTAATATAAAGTTATGTGGAAATTAAACTTCATAGTTTGCATAATGTTTATTTCATAGCTTAATACCATCTTAAAAAATGCAGTAGTAAGTGCAAAGAATTATGATTACGATATCGAACGCACGCGACAATATGATTCTAGTGTTCGAAAATATCATAAAAATTCAACTCGTTTTTGCCTCATATGGATATGCAGCTCAATATTATATCTGTTGCTGTTTACTTGTTTCAACTGAAAGCAGTAAAGTACACGAGAACTATGCTTGAATGAAGGCAAATGAAATAAATCTATTTCATTTGCCTGTACTGATTTGGGTTGGTTAATTTCATTATGACAAAGCACTCGAGAACTAGACTTTCCAAAGGAAACTGTGTCGTATACATACAGGAGAAAATGGCAGAAACCTTTATGCTGCCAGCCCGCTCACTGGGGTTCGAACCCCAGACGGAACACAATGCACTCGACTGCTGTTGGGCACTGAATGCACTGGATTAATTTAAATTAGTTAAGGTTTGTATGTCTATCAGCCTATCAAGAATGATTCTTTGATGGAAAAATTTCTGAAGAAATCTGGTCATATTTACTTATGTACGAGTAATGGATGAAAATATCATTCAAATATTTCCTTTAGCAGACAGGATCGCTTAAAAAAAGAAAATTTTCATTCTAATAGAGGTTTCAAACCCATGAAATGCAGCAAATGCAGACAAATTTAGGTTATTTTACTGACTAAGCAAAATGTGGGAATGAATGGAAGATTAAAAAATATCTGGAAGAATATACAGAAAGATTAAATAGCCCCTGAAACAAAGTAAATTTTGTGCACTATATTGCATGGTATTGAACCATTATGAGATATGCTTAAAATATCAAAAAATAGTTTTTCTTCATCAGAATGATGAACGAAAGTGAAAACAGAGTATATATATCGCTCGTTTACATTATATACATCAACGAACGAATTTTAGATGTATTATTAATGTCAATATATTTTGCATAATTACTACTACTTGTATTTGCTTTCAGCGCCCAACTGAATTATGTTTTGAACTGCTTTGTATTTATTCATTTAAAAATGTGATTCAAAACAAATTAATTTACTTTAATTTTCTTGCTTTTCTTTACTTCCTAATGAAAATTAGACACACTGATAAAGAAATAAGTTGAACTGTCAGAAAGTAAGGCTAAACTAAGCTGATAGAGCAGTATATCATGTACCGTCTTCGCCTTTCTTTTGGAGGAAAATACAGATCTAAACAAGATTAGGGATTTATTCAAATAGACTACACTTTTCGTGACTCAGAAAAATAAACCGCCTTTTCAGCACGATAGTTTTAGAATTTGCTATTCTTTGATAGCATAAATTGGTACGCCTAACAGTATTGGAATGAATTATCGCTGTGTTTGAAGTTAATGATGTACGCAACTGTCTAGAGACTAAAGAAGTCTACTACCACCTGACGCGTAAAGACTAGAGAAGATTGCAAAATAATCTTTTTTATTGCACTAGAACTTTGAACTAAAACGCACGACTGGGGTTAAGAAGATCAGTCAACCACTTGGACGATACAATTTAAAATAGCAATAAATTTAAAACTTAAAACTAAGTTTAATAGCCAAAGGCTACAAAATTGATGTCGCCGAACCGGTAAGTGGTTAACGCCGTTGACTTCCATACCGAAGGACCCAGGTTTGAAACTCAGAGAAGCCATGGATGTTTGTAAATGTATAGTGTCCGTGCGGCACAGGGGCACTCTAAATATGCGGCGGGCCGAAAATCCTCTCGAGAGGTTGTGGTAGGGAAAGAGGAGTGGGAGACTTTCGAACCCGTCCCCTCGGGATGCTCGCTATCAAAACTGGGGACTGAACTGAGTTAAATCGCACTCTCACCTGCGATATGCTTAAGGTTGCTGCCAACGACAGACGTAAACTTACACTCCTTTCCATGACGACTTTCACGGTCTTCGGCTGAAGATAGGTCAGACAAGTGAGCATTAGCAACAACAACAGCAAATCCGATTTAACACTAGTTGGTTTAAAACGTCTCATCGGTCCAACACTTTAAATGTAGGCAACTATAATGAAAAACCGAAGCATTATAATCTTATCAAAGATAACAGAAACCTGGTAACTTTGCCCAGAGAGCCAAAAACACGCTCTGCATTACAGTCCACAAACCTCAGTTTAATTACTCAGTTATTAGTAATAGTAATGATCTAATTGATATTAACTGGTTAGATTTTTATACTGGAACTTTATAATAATCATCTTTAGGATTTACGTAATAGCTAAGGTGTTCAACGACCTTCGTAAAACTTTAAATTCGAAACCTAATGAGAAGCAAAATTTTTACAAGTAAGAAACTCTTAAATCTAAAGCTAAAATTCAGCTTAACAGACGATTTACCACTGAACAAATTCTTGAAGACATTACACAAATTTTTACCTCTTTCTATTAGACTCATATCTCCTTTCACACAATTGGAAGGAAACATGCTTTACAACAATCAATAGAAACATTTGAAATATTGACTTTCTATTTTCACTGTATCAAAATCTTTCATACATTTAAATTTTTTCTATAATTTTGTCGTTCTTCTCTGCTCTCTAACTGTGTATTGTAATGCTACAGATTGTATATTTTTACGAAGAATTTGAACACTACCACCTTACTGAAATCTTACATGTTAATAACTTAGCCATACTAAATCTTAGCAAACACTTTAAATTCAAACTATTCCTAAAGTGATTAAAATACTTAAAATTCCGTTAAAACCTAAACTTTAACTGCATGCACTTAAAAGTCTAGCTTTTGCTTTAATTTATTTTATCATAACATGCTTGCTTGCACTTAAATATATCTTGGCCACGTCATCAACAACACGCCAAAGTTGTTTCCAAATAGTCGCTTGAACTATAGTAAAAATACCTCACATTTGTACTAAAATTTAAAATGACTCCAATAAGTGCACAATTAATATAAAAGCTTCTTACTACATATAATTCTAAAACGCCCTCAATGGAGGCAAAAACTTAAAATAAATAGCAACTATTATAATTTAGATATAAACGAAAAAATAAATATTTCAAGAAAATAAATTTTATTTATATTTTCCTTTGAAAAAGTCGTATATCCATTTCTCAACGAACTGTCATGTTCGCCATAGCCGATGCACAGTGCTCGGATCCATGTGGGTATCAGCTGCAATTTGACGTAAGGACCAACCCGCCCTTCTCAGTCCGATCAGCATACTCCTCGTAAAATCGTCTATCTGCTGGAAGTGCCTTAGTTGCATTCTCTCCTATTACACGTATCCTCCGAGACAAAAACCAACTTTCTTCGATAATTCGTCTGGCAGAAATAAGGACACGAATATTGCCCATTCTGCACGTTCCTTCCCTTATATCTTACTTCACGTGCGTCGGAGAGCTGCGCATTTCACATCATTCGCATAACTCAGTGACGTGCGTGTACTCTAAAATTTGCATAAATTTCTGACCACTTCTTCTTGGTGTTGCATTTTTAGTGTCGAGCAGTGTATTTTTGTTTCTCGCTTTACGATATTTCTCCCAGAGTGATCCAGCATTAAGTGCAGGGCAAAGACTCAGATGTGACACATTCACTTCCTCATGAAGGTTGTGCAATTTACAAATTGGGGTTGGGATCACTTTCATTCGATGCAGATGTTTTAAAAGGTCATCATGGTCAATAACAGGACGAAAGGTAGCAGAAAATGTCCTTCTGGGCCATAAAGAGGTTTCAAAAATCACACTTTATGACTGTTCCTTTCAGTTGCGTCTATCAAAAAGCTTCTCTGTCATAATTTTTGGTTACTCTTTTCGCCGTGAAAAAAGGGATGTGGCTGTCAATTCTTTGGAGAATATTGGCCCCTTTCTATACCAACAAATCTGCCTTATAATTTCCATGAGGCCATAGTGTGATGGCAGTGTGATATGATGATAATATGATATCCAATGCATGGCAACTTCTTTGCCTTCCTGAGTTAAGTTATTTAGAAACTTTTGCTGTTTTAATACATCAACATGTTTTGGTGATTCAAGGGAGAAATAGCCAGATGAGCACCTTTAGAATCATACGGTATGACAACCTTTTAAAAGCTCCTGAATATAAACCCTCAAACATTTTACTAACAAACTGTTTTCCATCATCCAATATTACCTTTATTGCGGCCTCACGGTTTTAATATACATTTATTTAAGGGAGAATTGGCAGTCTTAATGAAAGCTCTGAGGAGAAATACTTCACCACACTTTGAAAAAGGATATGAAGTTGTGAGAAAATACCTATTTTTGTTCTTTTCACTATGTATGTTTGGACCTAATGAGTCAGTCCGATCCTAAGTATTAATTCCTTATGATTAGGCAATGTAGCTTTTTTGCTGTTTCGATAACCGACAGTACCGTAATTAATACCATGACTAGTTGGCAAATGTTACAGGACTTTGTGTACAGAATAGCAAATTTTTACATCTGCGGAAAGTAGACTGCTTCCCCAAATTGCTGCACATTTTTTCATATCCCAAGATGGCCTGAAACAGGCGCATCATGCAATTTCTACAAAATAACTGAATCTCAACCTTACTGGGATAACTGGTCTAAATTCATTATTTTCCTTTGTGTCTTTGGAGTAAAACAAAAAACAGAAGATTCTCAATAATTTAATGATTTACAGCCCTGCTTTGGATAACCGTTATGTACTGGTGTTCAAAATTACCAGAATCTTCTAATTAAGCATAAATATTTTTTAAATCTTGATCTGTTTGTTACTTATAAATAATTTTTTGGCCAGAATCTAGAAATTTTGAAGTTGACATTTGAGGCACATTTGAGCTCATTGTCCCCGTCATCTAATTTAATTCTCAATACAGCATCTGCTAAAGTTGCATTTTTGAAATTTAAAGGCTCATATTATGAGGCTTGGTGACAAATGTTTCTCTGAATACAGTTGAACCATGGTATACAGTTGAACCAGGGATCCGTATAAGTCTTTATAGGTAATTTCCCAAAATAATTTCAAAATTTCTAGATCCGTTAAGTTATTACAGTTAAATTTCCAATATGAACTCGAAATTTCTAAAGTGTCCATGCTTCCCATTCTGTAGTCATTTTCCTTTGAGCTGGATTAAGAATCTTACTGAAACATGCAATTGGCTAACATAAACGCGCCTCCTGCCGCTAAGTGTGATGCTGCTGCAAACATGGAATTTTAATACTGGCGCTTGGATTAACGCGGTTTTTAATCTTTCAAATTCTGTGTTTACTTCGGCCAAGGAGGTAAACCTGGATATATTTTTTCAACTTCCGAAACGGTTCTGCTGTATTTCCGAAATCTTTTGTAAAAACCTATAACAGGAACACAAGCCCAAAAATGAGGCCAACTTCTTTGTTGTATGTGGTGACTGGTAATTTTTTCTTGTAGTTATTTTGGAATATTCGGTCTCGATTTCTTTCTGAAGCACTTTATAGCCTAAGAAACGAAGTTCTTTGGTTGCAGATTTGCATTTGGATATATTTATTTTAAACTTTACTTCTTTTAGAAGAGAAAACACATCGTTTGAATCTCAAATATGTTCGTCTATAATTCTGCTGGTTACAATTATATAGCCTAGGTAAGTAAACATAGATTTTACGATGACAAGTCTTAGTATAGAGTTTATTTTGCTTTCGAACGTGGAGGATGCTTCATATAAGTGAAGTTCATTCTCAGAAAGACATAAATGCCTGTGTAAGGCAGTTTTGAGCAGCCCTTCTGGTTTTATACATATTTGAATATTTGACGAGGTGAGATTTTACACCGTCACGTATTTTGCGGATTTTACTTTCCGAATAATTTCCCCGATTATTGGCAGCTGATAAACGGGATATTTAATTATACTGTTGAATTTTCAAATATTAGTTTCAAAATACCGTTTTTTATGGTCCGTCGGTGGGAGATTATTCTTATTTCTGCATAGTACTACCGGGTTTGCGTAAGGCCTACGAATGGGAATTATAATTTTATTTTTTGAAATTTCTTTGATGCTTTTCAATCATTTCTGTAGTTTTATCAGAAGGGCTTTTCTCGACAAAGGGTGTATTTCCAGTGTCTATGCTGGGGTTTACTTACTGAGTTAAAACTGATGCTTCGTGTCTCATCAGGTAAAGTTACAAAGCTTCTTTCCAACTGTTCCAGCTTCAGCTTTTCTTCTGGTTTTAAATCTTTGAAAGGTGTAAGATAGATTTCTTTCTTTTCCATTTTATTCATATGGAAATGGCCCATCTCTTACTGAAAATTAATTTACATCCCCGCCGCCTTTAAAAATCTATTTCCAAAATTAAAGGTGCCTGAACTTTTTTCACAACAAAAGAAACAACCTTCTGGTTCTCATTTTTCACTTGCACATTTAATGTAACTTTCCATATGCTTTGACATTGTTTACATTGGTCGGATATAATCCTCTGCTCTTTAACCCCCAAACAATATGCATTTTCTAAAGTTATTTCTAAAAAACATTTTTTGCCAAGAAACTACTTGGCAAAAAATGTTTTTTGCCTAGTAGTTTTTTTGCGCGCCTGAACCCAAAATTAGTCCTCTGGTACGTTGTTTAACAGAAGATGAATGACTGGTAGAGCCAAATGTTTTGTTGTCACCGTATTCAAGTGCATACTAGATGGAGTTTTCTCTACACGGTGTGACTGTACTTCTGCATTTCAGTACTCTTTTTTTACTTCTAGTTTTTATTACCTTCTCCCTGTTTCCTTATTTCTACTTTATCTTGGCAATCGCCACTCGCGGGTGAAAATTACTTTCTGTTATCAAACCGTCCTATCAGACCATGGAATTCCTTGCGCTCTATGCCTATGAAAATTTTCTTTTGACCTCTGGTCATATCCTACTTTACACGTACTTTCTGATACCCTCCTATTTTCAAACTTCATTGCTAGCTCAAATAATTGATCGAATGGATCGAATTGATCTTTATTTATTAAATATCATGTTTTTCTCACCTAAACCATAAAATTCAGTTCAAGAGCAATATCGCAAAATAATTTTAAATTGAGCATATCTTTAGAATTTCCGAACAAAGTCTCACGCGCTGGAGATGAAAACGTTTTTTTCTGTACAACGTTGCCATTGTTCGCTTTGAAATAATTGAGTTTGTTAATCAAAAATTCGTTACAAAATATGAAATCGATAATAAAATAAATTCCAAATTTCAAATTACAAAATATGAAATCGATAATAAAATAAATTCCAAATTTCAAATTTGGGCTTCCAGATGCCCATATTCGCTGTAGCATTACGTGATTCGAAGTTCGATGGCTCTAGGTACCGTCGTTTTATCACAATGCAAGAAACATGCATACATTTATGCAGATTCTTCATTATTTAATTTCTTGAAATATAATACAGGGCTTCAATATCTGGTGGCAACAGTTTGAAAAGTGAACCGATATTTAATGTTTCCGACTCAAAATGCCGAAACGAAAACAATAGTCCTTCAGGGACAAAGCCCTTTTGGACTAGTAATAAACTACGAAGAAATCTCATATTAATTTTATTTAATAATCTGATGCGAAGCTAAAGAAAATCTTATTTCCGTATATTTATCTTCTGTACTACGTAAAATATTAAATTAAATTCATTTACGAGTATGAATGAGAACATATTAGTCGATATACAAACCTCATGCAATGAAACAATATTAATAATTCTTTACTCATCGGTATGACGGCAGGAGCTGGATATATTTCATCATCGCAGTCTCAATAACGTCTCAAAAGGCAATCAGATCTACTGATCAATTGACCAACTGGACAATTCCTTGTGGCGAGAGAGTCATGACGTTTAATACGCCTTGCTGAACTTCCAGGATAGTTTAACATGCCCGTCGGGAATGTCAGACGAAGTTCTCAGATTTCATTGCAGCATACTGCCTTGTTTAATGGGAAAACTCGAGGATGCATTTTGAGAGGAGACTTGACTTCGCAGTTCCGCATCAAGTCCACACGGAACATTCAATGATTGTTCGCATGAGTGTTTACGAAGAGCGATCAATAACCAAATCATCTTGCCTGGGAATGTAAATTTCGTAGCAGCCAAATATTACCACTCGATAAGGAGTCTGTTATTCGGGCAGTCAAGGAAAGACGTTTAGAAATGGTACCCTCGACGCTAATTTAGCTTAATTATCGGGTTAACAAACATTTGATAATTATGAAGTAAATAAAGAAAGTTGTTATGATTTAGTTACATATTCTATTTCAGATAAAAATTTTACCATTGCAGATTTTTAATGGATGTTAAAAATGTATCAGCTATATTTTCATTAAACTACTTTTGGTCAAGCTCCTAAAAATGACGTCAGTTTATTACCTTCCTTACATTTCTTTTGTGCAATTTTCTGAAGTCTTCTTTTCTCAGAAGAAAAAAAGTGAGAAAATAAGAAGCTCGTCTAACAGCTTATATTTTATGAAATAATTCTTTTGATCTTTTACCGCAATAAACACTATTCGCAGCAGAAATAGTTTTTTGTGAATTCCTTTTTACTAATATTCGGCTTTTACGAAAGATAGATCGCATTCAATAGCGTCTAGTTACTCCCCAATTCTTTTCAAGGCACCTCCGAGTTCTAGATGAGAAATCAATTGCTGTCTGCTTAAAGGCAGTAATCCATCTGGTTCCAAGGTCAGCCGCCGGCGCTGCTTCAAGCTGCAGCCATTGTCTTCGCTTCTTTCTTTTGTCGTCATACAGGTCCAAATCTTCGAATTTTTTCTTCAGCAAGATCTCTTGACTTGCATCAAAGCGATTTTCACTTAAAGAGCTATTTGTAGTATAGAAAATAACAGCTGTTTAAAACTCCTACATTTTTTAAAATGTTATTTCTAAATTTTGGTGATAATTGTATTAAATTCCCTATTTCACAGTACTATATTGAAGTTATGTGAATTTATATGTACTGAAGGTATGTGAATTTATATATTGAAAATGTAAAACATTGAATATTACTTTAGAACAATATTAAACGATAGATTACATTTTGTCAACATTTATAGACACTGGTAAACATTACAAATAAACACACGATTAAGTATGGAGTATAAAATGAAAGTAAAATAAAACTCCAGATGGGAATGCATGGATTTTTTGTCTTTTTCTTTGCGCGTCTTTGGGATTTAAGTAATAGAGCGTCAAGCTGGCATACAAAGATTCTGAGTTTGGCATCTGGTTCTAACAAGAGCAAAGTTGAATTTTTTTTGTTGATATGCGTTGCAGTTCAAAAACCTCTTCATTTCTGTACAACTGACTGCGATTATAATGTGATGGACGATTAATTGGCACCGCATGGATTTGTAAATTGTGTCTCCGCTCTCCACAGTCATCCTTTATGTGATGTAGAATGCAAAGAATTTCGTCTTCCCAAAGCCTAACTTAGGGTATAAGTGACAGTATCTCCGGCTACCACTAGAGCATCCGCTGTTCGAATTCCAGAGAGAGCATTGCTGATATTCTCACGTTCCACCTTAGAAAAGTTCCAGAAACTTCATAAGGTTTTATGGATTTAAAGCAAATAGTGAACGAGTTGCATTAGCAGGTTTTGATTCTAAGTAAAACATATAAGAAGAATTTTGCAGATGATATCTTAGTGGATAAGTACAGCCTGAGAGTGGGCGAGACAGCTGCAAAGGAATTCATTAACTAACATTTCATGCTAAAATGAATCCATCAGAGGACTTGTGCATAAGACAGATGAAACCTTCGGGATCGGCTAACTGAGTATATTTTCATCGTTTTCCTAGTGCATAGTGCAAATATGAGCCAGTTTTCTTTTGAAAAATCGCCCCACCAGTGGCCAATTGTTTAAGACCCATGAATACTGGTAGTTCGACTCCGCTTGGTTCCGATCCTGGTTGCATAATTTTTTTTGCGGTTTCTCATGTGCTTGACGTGAATAGAAGTAATTTTCTTTCAGAACGTCTACCTGCAAGGCATCTCTCATCTTAGACAGACAATTCTCTTGGTTTTGACGCATTCGAATAACCTAACCTAACCTTTTGAAAAATTCTCCAGGGAAGTATCTCATGGCACACTGATCATGTGAGCTAACTGTCGAAAAAATTATTTCGTACCATTTATCAGAAACCTGAGACATTTCTTTCCTATTATTATAAAATTTGAAAGAAATTTTTTAGCTGTGTTATAGACTTAAAAGTTCTGTAAATTTACACTCTTAAAATACGTTATGTTTATTGAGGGTTAATATAAAATATGGAATTTAGATTTTTTTTAATAAATAATGTTAACTTTATTCTGCATTTACAATATTTTTTCCTACTTTGGAATCAGAAATTGGAAAGACGCTGAAATAACGAAAAATGTTCTCGTTGGAAAGCAGCCCTAATGATAAAAACTATAATACCGTGTTTCAGGCAGAAGCAGCAGCTCTTTTCAGAGCTATCTAGTACATCAGTCAGCGGAACCTACAGGACATCACCATCCAAACAGACAGCATGTCGGTACTTCCGTCAATACTCAACCAACACCATGCATCCTCTATAGTTATGCAAATCCAGAGAGATTAGAGGCATCAATATCATAACATCGCACTCTCATGGATGAAAGCGAGTATTGGGTGAGCGGAAATGCTGACAGATTAGCCAATGAAGCAAAGTCAGAAAGTTTTTATTATCCCCAACCAGGGCTTTGGCTCCGTTCATACTTAAAGAATGTGAACAAGGTCACAATACCTAATACTATTTCACACAAGTAGACAACAAACGCAACGTCACTTCCCCGCAATTCACAAGATTTATTCCAGGGCATATTTCCTTTTCCGAATATTTCAACAGACACTGCTTCAGGAAACGATCTCTGTGTCTGTGGAGAAATTGGTACCATTATCTTACCTTATGCCTATTTATTAAAGAACACCACCTTAAAATCCCAATAACAGTACAAAAGCTTACTGCACGTTTATGGTAAAATAACATCCCCTTTTGATTAGGATCGCCCAGATTATAGACAAGCTTGAAAGATTCTGAGCTGATCTATGCTTCGTTATATAATTTTTTAGTAAAATTATTTTATTTTCTTTATTTTGTGTTATTTATTCATTTTTTAAAGTTTTATTAAACCACCAGAACAGTGCCTCTAGTAAGAATTTAATTCTCATTCAAGTTTGTTTCTAGAAGTATAACTCTATGCACTACTATATTTGGACATCGCTCAATATACTGTTGCGTTCTACGGGTTCATGGATTTAAAGTAATTGATGATTACACTTGATTCAGAATGAAAACACAATTTATTCGCCATTATTACACAGGAGAGTACTAAAACACGTCTAGAGTCGTCAGAAAACTACGATAAACACCTTGAAACGATCAGCAACACAGGTTTCAGGCTATAACAGTGAAGATATTTTGAAACAAAGCACTAAAGTACAACTTCCAACTCGGTCAATCACTCTCGAGCTAATCTCTGGACTCAAGGCACTACTACGGAGCTCAGCATACTCTCGACACTCCGCGTACAGGCACGGTACGTATAGCTTTTGACTTGCCTTTCATAATATTCTGCGTGAAATCGATATGTTCTAGAATGTTCTCGTTTCGTCTACGGCATATCGCCAGTTTTGTTGCCAAATTTCACCAAATGGGCGATTTCGTGCCAGATATGGCAAATGGAATTCCAATACCCACTTAGAAGGTCGAGAGTTCGAATTCCGGTGACAGCAATGCAGATTTCTTCAGGTTCCTGACATAAAAAAATTTTAAATGCCTCTGCAAAGTTGCAAACTGAGATTTTCTACTTTCAGTTTACTGTGTACATTAACTGACTGCATAATTTACATAGTATTGATACTTATGAATAGATTACAGATGCATAAATTAGCAATTCTATTACATACATCGAGCATTTCGCATTTGCGACACTGTTAAGTGCTATACAGCTATTAAGCAAGTCTTGCTAAACTATTCAAAAATGCAAAAGCAAGTAATCACACTAATGTCAGAAATGCTCTCATTTCTAAATAAGAATGATTACACTAATAAAAAATATGTTATCATACCAACTGAGCGCTGATGAGTATTATAAGGAAAACGATTTATGCTAAAATAATTCAAAAGATAATCTTGCTGATAATGGTAACAATTGTTTTATAAATATTTAGAACCTGTTCTGGTACATGCAATAAAAATAGCACCGTTTCCAGTGCACGTTCACGTGAATGGAATTTAACTCTTAAACTTACTTCTGAAATATGTTATGACTATGTGTTACCATGCCAACTTCTGTTTTCACCTTGTCACAGACTTATATATGAGTTTGCATGCAAAACATAAAAAAATATGAAATAATTTCTGTGAGTTTATATCCAAGTAGTGCAGCACCTTAGTTTCTATCAAACCAAAATCAATATGATAACGTAGTTAAGAAGGAAAATGTTAAAAGACTGTGATAGAGTATATGAGATACTTGAAAATTAATCATTATTTACAGTTAAGGTTAACGTTATGATCATTTGTATTTTGCGAAATCTTCAGAAATCTGTGCTATACATCATTTTCAGTACAATCTCTCATTAATAGAACTCTCTTAGTTGTACTTTCAGTGTTTCCAGCCAAAAGTGCAACACAATAATGTAGTTTTCTTTTATATATCACAGTGTGTCGCCTCTTGCTTATGCAACATAGATCTTTTCATTCTTCATTTCTTTCGGACATGCTTTACCACTGGATATAGCTTATTAAGGAATTAAATATTGATTGCGGGTTCTTTCTATCGTCATTCTATATTTTCGGTTTATCAGCAGGCTTTGTTTTAATACCTTATTTTCAATATATGTTTCATCTCTGCGTATCTGTTCACCATTTCGACCAGTCGGTTTCTTAAATTTCTATCAGACGGAAAACAAATTCCTGTATTTCCCGAGAAACAGATGATTTCCAGAAATTGGTTTGGTTTAGTTTATTTGATTACAGCAAAGCGCTCGAAGGTTACTTGTCCAAGAGAAGGGATACCTTTGTGGAGGAATTTCTGCAAGAACCTGGCTCGTACACTCGTTACACATCGGGAAAAACACAAAAACGTCCATGCAGCCATTCCGTTCTCTGAGATTCGAACCCCGGACTAAACTACTAGTGTACGGCGACATTACCTCTTGTCACTGGTGGGCGACATTAACAAAAACATTGCTAGTTATATTTTGGTTTTATGATAAATATTTCATTTCAAATCGTTGACTACATGATAGCGAAAACTAAAAAAATATTTTTTTTCATCTCAGGTTAAAATGGTTCGGCTAGAAATCTGCTATTCATGGCAAAACTTCCCTAAAGAATATATTTCTAAAATTAATTGCCTATTACTTTCCATGTTTGCTAGCATAACTGTTTTAGAATCGAATTAATCGCAAGTAGTTAAACATGTTGCCCAATTTAATCAATCTGTTTTTCGAAATGAGTTTAGTTGTTGAGCTTTTTACTGAATTTTGCAATGCGTAAGTATCAGAGAACTATCGCGAAATGTCTGACCGCTTGTGTGATCAAAGAAATCTTATACAATGTATTTCGGAATTCTAGCAATAATAGAGAAAATAATTAAGAAAACCAAAGATGCCATTATTGGCAGCACATCGTGAAAATGAAACTGATACTAGATTAAAGGATACGAAGCAGAGAAATCGGCCATCTAGGAAATGCATTGATGGAGTGTCTTAAATGCATTTAAGCATGCGGTACTGTAACTTTCAGCTCGACATATTAAGAAAGAAAATAATAAATACTTATTATACTAACTCAATAAAATGTGAATGGTACTAAAATTTGAAATGAAAGGTATAAATATCTGCACAAATGATATTATTGAAACACAAAAGTAAGTTGGATTGCATTATACGGAACTTTTAAACTTTAGTACGTTAGTAACGAAAAATTAAACTTTATAGGACAAAAAATACCACCTGTTCAAATTTTTACTATTAATAAATTTTTATTGACTGGTTAATTAAGATTTATCCGGGACGACTGCATACTGTACTATAGTAAACACGAATCTAAATTTATGACTGTTCTAAAATTATAATAAGAAAGTCAGCTTAACGTTTTTTTTTTTGGAAAACATTAAATAAAACATTCACATTCACTGTCGTATAGGAAATTGACTATCAAAACTGTGAATATAATAATTTACCAACATAAAATTCATTGTGATAAAACGAATTTATTAAATTCTTAGTACAACCTCATTCATCAGTTGCATTTATATAACAGAATTTCACGTAAGAAATATTCTCTTACAGAAATTTAATATCAAAATTTAAAACCATAATAATATTTTAAAATCTTGAGCTATAGCGAAGCAATTTAATGTGTTTCAGAATTACTTAATATGACAGTTTAAACTAAAAATTGAATTTCTCAACAGATGCAAATCATGACTGGTAATTTAATTAATGAAATGGATTTCTCATTTTTTATCACTCCTACATGAACTGTAACTTTATTAATCACAGTAAACGATTTTTAACTTTCTTGTTCGCCGTAGAAAGTATAGATCAATTTTATCTTGACTAATATAAAAATTTCTATTTCTAACATTTTAATGAATCTAATTTACTATTTTGAAATCTCTTGATGCCCAGTTAATTAGGCAATCAATTAGTTAACGATAAGTTAATTAGGCAATCAGTTAGTTAATGATAAGTTAATTAGGCAATAGTTTCCTAAGGAAGCATTTATGGATGATATCTTTATTATATTCAGCTGTGTGTCGCCGATAGTTTATTGGTTGCTTACGTAAATGTACTAGCCAGTGGAGTGAAGTTCCTGCGGCATTCAAATAGCAAAATAAATTTTATCACAATAGTTATCATTGTTTTAATTAAATTATCATGGTATTTAAAAATTTTTAATTCATAAAATTGTTGCTTATTATGTATTTAGCTATATTTATATATGAATTACCTAGAAACTTGCAAACGTTGAGAAATTAGAGGAGACCAACTAACAAGATGTGCGTAGTACTTCTCATGAGGTAAGTTTACCCAAACTCCTATGCTAAATGTCCTTTCGCGTAAAGAGTTTAAAATTTTGCCGGATTTTATTCCGACATTGTATTTTAAACCGAATTTTGAGCTGAACGCAAATTGAGCGTGTCAGGGGGAACGTGAACATTTGTTTGCTTTAGCAATCATCTGTTTTTGAAATGGTTTACAACTGAACGCAAATTGAGCGTGTCAGGGGGAAGATGAACATTTGTATTGCATTAGTAATCATCTGTTTTTGGAACAATTTAAGGCTGAACGCAAACTGAGCGTGTCAGGAAGAAGGTGAACATTTGTTTGCATTGGCAATCATCTGTTTTACATAAAAACTACGTCTTAACGCAATTTCTTTTCAGAATGGCTCCTAGAAAATACAGCACTGAAGAGGAAGAAAAGGAGCTAAAGCTGCACAAAAACGGTTTTCTCTACAAAAAGAAACCACTGAGCAGAGGAAGAAATGTACCGCAAGTGGTTTCATCCATGCACTCTACTTTAAGCAATCAAGCAAGTAGAAGGGGAAACCCCCGTGGGACAGTAAGCAAAGAGGCGTTCTCGCCGCCTGCCCTGGGTAATTCAGTTTGAATTAGCAGACACCTTTGCACAAATAATTTTAATTACAATTTATAATATCTAGAACAGTGGTCTTTTCGTATGACCGCCGGTTTTCTAGTATATTATAGTGCAAGAAATTGACTAAAGATCCTACATTATTGGTTTAAGCTGAAACAGGTGACGTCTGGGAAAAATATAAATTTGTGTAACTCATTAGTGAATTTTATGCATGACTCAAACTATTTCTGTCAAAATTCTGAAAATTTTGGATTCCGCTTTCATGTAGTGTTTTATTACATTTAGTTAATTTAAATATACGAAAAAGCCGTTAACCATTCGTTTTCTTATTTATGTTTTCTTTAATTAGTTGGGAACAAGTTCTCCTATTTTGTTAGCTTCTTATATAAGAAGCAGAATAAAACGGATATAATTACTGCGTCAATTAATTAAAAGGAGCTAATTGTAAGATTAAAAACTTTTAAATCAACAGAAAATTAATTAAAAGAAAACACTTGGATAATGTTGGCTTACAAGATAGCTTTTAAAAAACTTGAGATTAAGAAGATGTGTTTAAGATTTAAGGAGAATGTCGAAAGTTCAGTTTTTATTTACAAAAGACATAAAACTTTACTTAAACTTTACAACTAAGAGTCTACTAAAAATTTTAAAGAAGTAACTAATTAAAGTTTATATTTTGTACACAAAAGGCGTTCAGAAACCAAACATTTTTATGCATTATACGCAGTTTTAAAATGTTAATAAAAAGAAAGGAATGACTAGTCGAATCATAATTGGTGAAGGTGCAAACTTTGAATGATCGCTAATTGATTTCACAAATTTAATAAAAGAGTAAAAAATAAGGGTATTTAAAACTGCTATTAAGTTTCCTTCTCCAAATAGATGTCTGAGGTAACTCTAATTTAAGTAAAATTTATCACATTACAGGGAAAAATAAAACACAAATTAATGGTCCTTTGTTTGCTACAATATCAGATTCTGGAAAATAATCGTTTTAGTCTTCTGTAAATTTAAGTTGTATCTTTTTTTTAAGAGACATAAAAAATCTGCCTCGGAAATACGACTATAATACGAGAATTTAGTGATGTCAAACAACTTTTTAAAATTCATTGGTTGTTGTTGTCTTATCCATGTATTTCGTGGAAGAATGATTGCCAGAGCCTCAAGGAGGTTAAGTTTCTACTTAACTTTGACTTGAAATTCATTTCGAACTTCAGCTTGACTTGAAATTTATTGATACGCTTAATAAGGAAATGAGAGAGAGAGAGAAACGGTAAGAAATTTTATTTATGGCTCAAATATGGAATGTTAACTCTCACTTATATCTCGATATGGCTGGTGAAATTGAAAATCTTAATTGTCTTCATTCATGTACTGCTTGATCATGATTTGTGTTAATACTTTCTGGAAACTTAATAACCCGGTAAACGGAATAATTTCAGAACAATAGAAAATTTTTTTTCATTACAAATATTAAATATATTTCCGATGAAATAATTTTTTGTGTAAAATGCCATATATGATTACATATGATGTTAAAATGCACTATAAAATTGGTTATTTGAATATTGCAAAGCACAAGAGAATTATATGCCAAATACAACAAAAGAAAAACCTCTTATTTAATAACATCTCATTATTTTAACCCACTGTTAGTAAATCTGTGTACTAACAAACCAGTTCTTTCAGCGTTTGTTATTCTATTCCTACATTTTCGCTGCGATGCAGTTATACTAATCTGAAGTCGTATCAAATTACCATTTTCCCGAAGACACCTGTTTACAATATTTTTAAATCTCATACTAGTGCTATTTTTAATTTATACTTACACATCAAGGTTTCTTGGAGAAAATTCCGAAAAGGAATTTGAAAAAAAAAAGTTTTATATGCACTTCCCAGTCTAAAGATTTCAATTTTTGTGGTATTAAAATGGGAACAGTGTTTGGATACATGCTGTTTTGAAATTTGTTATTCGTTAAGAAAATGCACCAATGAGTTTCAACTTCACCCCAGAGATATTCGCATAAGTTTCAATTATTAACTCTCAATGTCTATTCTACGTACTATATATTTCTTCGTCTCGGGGTATTCGAGGAATCTGTCACTTTGCGCCATCACCCTCACAAAGTGTTTCTGAAGACTTTGTGAAAATTAACGCAAAGTGTTTCTTGAGAAGGCTCAGTTTAAGTAAAGTAGTAATAAAATTCCCCTGGTTAAAGATCCATTTATATAAATTTTTTTTCTGTTATCAAGTAGAGTTTTTCCTTAGTAGAAAGTGCTTTGCTCCGAGTATCGACATTTTGCTGTGCTGTCTTCCTCATACATGAAACAAGGAAACGGTGTAACCAACGTGTTTATGAAACAGCACGAGCAATATTTAAGTTCGCCATCAGTTTTAACTTTTTTAAATACGTGATTCCTGGATTACGTGTAAACTGATGGTCAGTTTTAACGTTTTTAAATGCGTGATTCCTGGTTTACATTTTCATAATTTTGTTGTAGACGCAGATAATGGTTAAGAGTTAAATGGGATATTTCTTCTAATGATGCAAAAGATGCGTTTTAAGTCTTCTTTCACTAAACTGAATGACAAATTTTTAAAATGCTTAAAATTTCGCGATTTATAATAAAATTTGTAATTATACATATTTTATAATTTCTTATATGTTCAAAATTCTATCTAAATTTTTTCAAATTAATTTAAACAGCGTATGTTAAGTACTGTAATCATTCTATTATAATCATTACGAAAATAAAAGTTTCATGAAAAAATGGTATATGGCACATAACATTTATAGCAGTATTGAAACCAGCAACTAGAATAACATAAAAACTAGTATATTTTCAAAAACGTGTGTTCTCCAAAGGCAATGCAATTAAACAAATGTAGTGAGTTCAGTAATTGAAAAAGGAAAAACCCTACGTGTCACGGTGCTTTAGATCTGTTTATAACGAATTGCATTTAAACAGCTTATATTAGCTAAATGTGTATAATAGTCTAAAATAGTATAATAGTTTATAATAGTATAATAGTAAAATAGTCTATAATAATATAATAGTATAATGGTCTATAATAGTGTAATACATATTTTAGTCTCTGTTTCACAAATTTTCATTCATTAAAATGATATTTAAAAGAAATTAGGAAATAAAATAATCTTAATTAACTGTAAAAATGTGTAGGAAATTTTTTGTTTAATTGCTATTTTTACGATTTATGCCTTCTAAAAACGAATCATATTTTTTAATTTGAAATTTATTTTCTTGAAAAACCCAGTCAGTTTATTTAAAAGGAAAACTGGTAAGTTTTTATTAGGCATTTTAATCAACAGGGACTTGTGGTGTAAAAGTAAAGGAACTTCCTGGGGAGATTATTAAAACACATCCAGCTTTGACACATGAGAGAATCACCCATCTATCTATCTTTTTCTTCACAGCATGAAGAGAACGTATAACTGAATCACCGTCATTACTCTACTAGTTTAGCTATTCATCCACCAGAAAGGATTAGCAATATTAAAAACTATTTTTTAAATAAATTTTCTGTCCTTTCACTTGAATGATAAAGGGATTAGGAGTATTATTTTGATGAATGGTGATAGGGGAAAACGCCTATCAGGAAAATTATTCAGTTAATCAGAATTGCCATTTCATCTTACGGGCAATGGAGCATAGGTTAAACAATGTGTAAAAGCTCATTATTTTAAATTATCTAGAAAATATGCTCTTGCGATTTATTGACTAAATATAAATATTATCGTTTCATCCAGTATGGATACGCAACATGTCTTTGAAAACCAGTTTAACCCTGCTAGTTCACCCTGAGACTGTATAATTATTGAAAGGAATTATTGTAAAAGATTTATATAAGGTCTTCTCTGTGTTGTTAATCTGAATACTCGATGTTTACCTAATTACATTTCATTGTAACTAACTTAACTACAGTAATCTTGCAAATGGTATTCAAAAATTTCCAAAATCTGAAACGGACAGTAGCAGCAACTTTATTGATAAAATAAAGATAAAAATGTAGTTGTGTCCTTGTTTCCGACGCTCTCCAAAGCCAGATTTCTTCTTCTTTGGAAAATAACGAAATGTAGAGTTTATAATATATAATATATATGCTAAGTGAGGATAGAATTATACATAGTGGGCACAACAATTTAATCTCTCTTAAAA
>KK113678.1:293587-334233 GCA_000611955.2 Stegodyphus mimosarum | reverse complement strand
CCCCCTGGCTTTACAAGTCAGAGCAAAGAAAATGTGCATGATTTGGATAAACATTTATTTTTTCATGATTTTAATTATTTGCGTTCCGCGGAATTTCGCATCGTAACTTAATATATACATCTTTAACGTGTTCTCAAGGGGTTTTTTCTTGAAAACTGGATTAAGGCTCTCTTGCTTTCATAAAGCATTCTACGAGTACGCAATATATTGCACAGCATATTTTATTAAAACATTATTTTATGACTTGTGAACTGTTGTGCTTAACTTTTTTTGATTAAAATTTGCCTTTTAAATACATAAAAGATAAATATACGCTTTAATATTCCAGGTTGCGTTCGATTATATAAATCCACAGAAATAGGAAAATAAATTACTGTGTACTGTTTCACGTTTTCATATTGAGGTGTCTGATGTTTATAGAAAATTTATTTACTAGCGCGATATCTGAAGTTTTACACTTTGTAGTTTTTTTAACACAGTTGAAGTGGTGTATGTATAGTGAAACACTTTTCTATTATTTTTCAGTAAAAAACAAAGTTTAAAAAAAATTTTAACTGGCGACCCACAGAAGTATCTGAGAAACCCTATCCCAGTAGTTAATCTGATAAAAAATATGTTTCCTAGAAAACGAAACCTATATAATAATAAAGTAATAATGAGTAATGCTTATAAAAGTCCTTTTGCGGCTTTTATTTCCATAGCCGTTAGTTAAAGACCTACATTTCCAATCATAAAAATGCTTTTGACACAAATATACATATTTGTGTTTTAAATTTAAAATTCCAAAATTCAGCTTTATAAACGCTACAAAATGCAACTTGCCTACGGTATCCTGTTTCTTAAGATTTATACGACTTAAAATTCCAATTATAAAAAATATCTGATGCATACAACGCATGACTTCCTTGTACGGAACATTAAATTATACGCAATTTTTTCTACATTTCATTTAAACTTATTTTCTCGAATTTCATTGGATACACATTTCATATTCGACTAAGGAGTATCTTTCGTCTAAAAGATTCCACGCTATCTCAAAATTACAATCCGAAATTTGAATAGTTTGAATGATGCGATAAGCTTCACCTTTTAACGAAGCCTTCAAATATTGCAGTTTTTGAGCATTGGATAAATTTGTATTATTTCCTACACATGCACTGAACAGATCCTTAAAAGCTATAAATTCTGTAATATTACCTGCAAAGGCTGGTAATGATAACTTTGGTAATTTAATATTCTCATAAACCTGTTCTGAATTACACTATTAGATTTATTTTTACTACTTTGATTTTTTAATAGTTTTTCACCTTTAAATTGCCATAAATGAATTTTATCTGCATACTCCTGAACACTATCTATTTCGGTTTCTAATTTTTCAGTAATTAAACCTTCAATTTCAAAATCAAGCTTCTTTAATTCAGTTTCTTTTTCTTTTAATAATACAACACATTCTTCTAGTTCTATTAAATTTATTTCATCAACTCTTATAATAACTTCTATTTTCGTAATTTGATTAGTGACACTTCTACTTAAAGAAGTTCTTTTTGTTTCAAATGTTATAAATTCACTCCTAATTACTCAAAAGAAAAACAAAAAATTGTTCTCGAATTACTTTACACCAACATTAAGATGAAATCAAAACACTTCTATCTTTCATTATAACAATGTTTTTAAAAATCGGATATAAAGCAAATTCTTCTTAAATAGAATAAAAATGTTCAACATGCAATTACCTCACAAATTAAAGTACGTTTTCACTGCCAACATGAGTAGTTACAAAGCATTTCGAACAGTCAATCACTATTTTCACTAGCACTCCGGCTAGGCATTAACCAAAACAATGATGCATACTTAAAACAGTTTAACGCGACTGATACGCAAAATTAAACACAAGAGCAATTGGACTGTATATTTTTTACTCTTATTTAATTACTCTTATTCTAATAACACGAAAATTACTATAACATAGCTATCCATTCCACACGGCTGTCACAAGAACGAAGTTCTATTCAACACTAGTTTAGTTGCCACATGCAACAAGTATTAAAGAAAAACATTCCAAAACGATTAATCCTTACATTTGCGGATCAATTACCTTACATTTGCGGTTGGAACGGAGTGATCAGCCATCAAAGAAAAACCAAGCGGTCTTATTTTATACGCTCGCAACACTCACATGAGCAACAGGTCTTAGAATGTCGTCGACGTACCGCTATGCTGTTACTCTAACGGCAACCAAAGCGGTCCGGCTATCAAGGGAAATGGCACCCTAGACCATAACTTCTGGTTGAGGGCCTATATGGCGTGCAATAATGAAAGCGGCACGCTGCTCTGGGCGTCTCGAGACTCGCCTTCGATGATCGTCACGGCAGAGTTGGAAGCGGGATTCGTCGCTAAACACTATACGTCCCCAGTCAGCATCATTTCAACTTGATCAAGCCAAACACCACTGTAATCTGGCTCGACAGTTTGGCTGTAATCTGGCTCAACAGGCGTGAGTGGCAAGTGACGTAACGGTCGGTACAATAGTATATTTCGTTCTAACAGCCATCTTGGAATGGCCATGGTGAACACTCCTGTGCGGGTCGCAGGTCTGATGGTTGAAAGCGATGAATCAGGCCTTGTAACTGCTGATGTGACAATCACTCTGTCCTCCTGACCTGTTGTAGCGCAGACCGACCGTTACCATCATGGCGCTGAAATCTGTCATTGCCCGCCTACTGTTGCCAGAATTATCTAATCGCCGCATTTCTTCGATTCACATGACGAGAAATTCTTCGATTCGCCCAACCTGCCTCTTTCAATCCAATGATACGACCTCTTTAAAACTCTGACACTTACTCGTAATAAGCTGAAATCCTGCCGCGAAACATTTTTTCAGTGGTTGAAAGGTATCCTAAGTCGCAATGCAAGAGAAATTTTTAACAATAGTTTAAGAACAGCTCCTTATATACATCTGCTGAATGTGCGGCTCCGATGCACTGGTGATAGCACTATTAATTCACTGGACACCAAATTTTAATCATTTGCATATTTGGTCAAACCACTTATGCGTACGAAAATTTAAAGTAAACGGATGATTCCTTTTTGGTGAGTCGATTTTTTGTTATAGAGTGTAATTAACTACTTAGCTATTATACTTACTATTTTAAACGTAAATGTACTAAATTAAAAGTAAGTTTCTTAATAAAATATTTCCTTATGATGCCTTTATTTCTTGGCTGAAATTTGTATCAGTTGGAAATAGGATTTCTCAAGTCTTAACATTACTTCAATGCTCAAATAACGTCGATAAGAAAATCGCCTTTCAGTTTTTATAATACTTAGTAAATGTTAGTTGAATTCGACGTCATCTTTTGCTCAATTCTTTTTTCTTCATAATCTTACCTCTATAAACTGGAAACTATACCAGCTCTCTGAAAACTAACCGGAATGAACTGATGAGAATTAATGAAATAATTTATTATAAATCATAATAATTTGCAATGAAACAACATTCGGAAATGGAAGATTTGTAACACTGGCAGAGAGTGCAGCACCAGGTGCGAAGCATTATTGCTTTATGTGTTTATTGCCAAGTTGACGTAAACTACAAATACGTTCTTTGTCTTATGTTTTGCTCTCCAGACCAGCCCTCAGAAAATATAGAGGAAATTCTTAAATTTCGAGCGATTAATGAGTAAACGGATGATGTTGGAATAAATTAGTATGTATAAATAAAACTTTATTTACAAAGTACAAAAGAATGCCGAATGATGCATATGGAAATGACAGCTAAAGAGTTCTAATTTTTTTTCTCTGCATATAGAGTGCACATGGGAGTCTTTATGCTGCATTTGCTTCCGAAACTGTTGGTTTAAGCATATACTTCCACTTGCAAATGTATTTTAAATGGCGAAAATCATTTTATTTTGGAATTTTTAAATTTAAAAATCCATGTTATGAAAATTATAAAATCTAACTTTCAGTAAATTTCCCTCGATTCCTGTATTATATATACAGGAATATTTACTTTTATTATAAAAAATCAAATTCAGAAACATCTACTTCTGCATGACAAAAATTAATCTAGACATTTAATTTTAAGATCTGAGAAATTTGCTGTTTTTTTAATCTTGACTTAATGATTCGGTTAAAAATAAATTATGATAAATCGAGCATGATCTTTTCCCTTTAATGTTATTTAGTGACTGTCGTTTCTGATTTACTTTAATGTGAAATTCTCTAATTTATAAATTTCGTAATTTTTTATTTCTTCACTTATCTCCCTACAGTTTTTAGCACTAGATTCTGAAAATTTAAAAAAATTCGTGTAATTTTTCCCATTCACAATGTGTTCAGAGAAAGATTTCTCTAAATTTTAAAATTGATTCGTCCACTTAATCTGGCACTCAGTCTACAATTTCATTGAATCAGATGCACATTCACTTTCTCTAATCATTTATGGTCGATTTGAGGCCAAGTATTATAGACAGCAATAAGAGTGGACAAAATTCAAATTACAAGGTAGTGAAAATGAACATGTTTGATTAGCTATTGTAATGATAATTGTGTGCGTATCAGGTTGGCGATGATTTATATTTCACATAAATCGAATTTTAACGTGTTTTATTATCTATAAACAAGACTTCATATACAGAAATACTCACATACATTTAGAAAATGTTGCTGAAAGGAGAGATTTAAACATATTTATCTCAGATGTTATCTCAATAATATAATATATTGTGTGAGCCACACCGGCTAAACACCAAACTCAAACTCAGGTGCGAACACACTACAGAAGTTCTAGCAGACAACTCCAACCTTCAACTGACAGTCTGGGTTGCTTCCCTTGCTGGGTTCTTCCCCGCGATAAAGAGACAGTTGATTGGTTAACCACGAAAAGATGCATGCCAATAATATTATTGTATTCTTATTGGAACGTAGGCTTTTAATTAAGCAAATAATATTGGGGAGTTAGTAGTTAATTGTAGAGCATTTTTAATTTACTATGCTCTTACTATAACTGCGTCCTTTGAAAATTAAAATACTCACGTAATTTTTCCTCTCTCGATTTTTGGACCGTTAAAGTAGTAATAGAAATGGTGGGAAAACATTCGAGGAAATAATATTACTAAAAATGCATTATTAATATTATGTATTTTTAATCATGTGGAATAATAATTTAAGAGTCAAGAGAAAAAAAACATTCCTTTAAACTGAATTTTCTTTCATTTCTGCCAGTAATGCTATGAATTGGCTATGTGCCAGTAGTGAAGTCTTCCACAATTTTCTAGACCACAAATTTTATAATGTTCCGTGAACAGATGTCCATTTTGAAGAAAATTATAGTGATCAGTTATTTTCATGAAAATCTGCATTCCGTCAATTAATCTAATGACTTCAGAAACTTTTTCCAAACTTTTATTTTAGCTTTAGTTACCTACAAGCAAGAACATTTCGCTTTTATTTTATTTTATTTTTTTTGCGACCCGGAACATAATCTCAAAACTTAAAATTAAATATCTGAGTTAACTGTTCTGTAACGAAAGTCAGTTTTGCGTTTCGTCTTTTGAAATGACAGCAGACTTTTTACTAAATGCAGCTACTTAGACGAACTTTAATTGCATAACATTTACAAAAATCGTTTATTAATTTAAAAATTTAATTTTTACTTTCCAAAAAATACACAATATGAATATTCGCGACATTTAAAACACTTTTGTAACTTAAAAAATATGACCGAGAAGAAAAAAGTTGTGTAATGACTTTTATGGCAATGGTTTTGCATACACTTCGAGCCAGTTTTCTGTATAAATTTATTTTAATTTCCATCAATGAGATATCAGGTTATGAGGAATGAAATGTCAAAAATCATGTATGTTATTAGTAACGTTTTTCTTACGATGCACATTTAGAATTTAAACAGCATGGAAACACATTTGAAAATAACTCGTACAGAGATCTCTAATATTACTGCATTACACTCTGAACGGAATAATTTCTAGGCTACCAAATTTAATTTCGAAATGGAATTCGGAAATTACTGATGATAATAGCTCTTCTGTGAGCGAATTCATTATGCACGGCAGAAATGAGACGGAATTTCATAATTTCCATATGCTCTACTTATATTGTTATGCGTCATAAAATGATGCGAAATAATTTTTTAATTTCTCTCAATAATTTGTTGTAGAACAAATGCTATTCGAAGGTTATAGCAAACTGATAGCATTTGCTGTTGTATTGTTATAACGAAAGTTTTTTATATTTTAAATGTAATACAATATTGCTTACATAATGTAATTCAGAGATTTAAAAGTTTACTACTTATGCAATCAAAACCACATGTGACGTTGCGCATAAATCCGTAATTCTAAATACTTATAAGTATCCAATCCAAATTACATGTGCCTAATATTTGCTGGCTTGAAAAACGATATTTTGTACATTGCGTTGTCACTCTAATATAAAGAATAATGAAATGCTTCACTTACCCAAAAGCACAGCATAAATACTTCAGAGAAACATTCCTTTTCTCAATCTCACTTTATTTAGTTAAGCATTATCTGGATTAAATTTTTCAAATTGATAACATAGCACACAAAAACATAAGAACTACGCCATCTTGTGAAGCTAGAAAGCAAAATCTAAATCTAATTTCATCGTTCACTTTTCATACTGGAAATATCTCCACGTTATGTACACACATTGCAGATGTTGCTTTTCATACGTCTAGATCATTCTTTTTTACACATTCTTTCATTCATCACAAGGTAACGACCACGAGGAGACGAGGTGATAACAATAGCAGCAATTTCTCGATGCGAAAAACACATTAACAAGTTACTTCAAGATAGGTTAAATTTTAGCATGAATACTTTAAGATGGATTAATTTTCAACATAATCATTTATGGATAACTTGTGCAAATTTCAGGCTGCTTCGCTCTTTCTTTTCCACCTAAAACAAAACATGATTCCAGGCGTACGAGATATGCAAGAGGTAGCCCTGCATACTCCTTCGCGCCGTAGCCAGCATAAAGAGAGGGAGAAACGTGTTTGGCAAGTATTTATAAGCACGTGTAGTTTGGCGATTCCAATTAATATTACGATAGTGTCCATGATAATGAACTGCGTGGTGTGAGAAATTTTCGTTCTCACGCTACACAAGATTTTTGTTGCTTCTTTATCATTTACGACGCTAGTTTATGTCTCCTTAGTAAAAAATGTGCTCGTTCTTGTGTTATACGAAATGCATACATCCGTAATTTCGTACAGACGTCAAGGAAAAAAAAAATTCTTTTAAATACAATTTACAATTCTTTTTGGCAGAAACAGCCCTTTGTTCTGTTGTACGTATAGATATGAAGCAATAACATCGTCCACATGGTTTCGAGAGCGGTCGAAATGGATATTTTCTTTGAAATACATATAATACCCGTAATTTTGGCAATTACATTACTACCTTTACTTCGTACGAGGAAGTAAAAAGGAATGACAGAATCTTGAAAAGCAATTATTTTTAATTCGCAAGGATTTTAAAAATTTGCACCAGATATTATTCATCTCCGTAACAAGTAGAAATATTCTGATGTTAATCCCGATAAATATCCATAAAAAAAGCACTAGGTCGTTTCCAAATATTTCGAAATGACGAGCCTATTTATTATGATTGCGGTATGCTTAGCATCCTTTATCATCGGATATTTTCACTTTAAAATTAAAATTACCGTATTGGTAGTGCCTCTAAAATTGACTTCTACGCACTTCTAAAATCAAATGAAAGAAGTTGAAAAAGGACGAAAAAAGTTTCTAAAGTGTTTAAATTTTAACTGTTGACTAAAAGGCTCTTTCAATGCTCTATATGATTCATCAATAGAGATTATTAATTGATAGGCCCAAGGGAATAGGCGCTGATATCTAAGCGAATTGATAGGCGCTGATATCTAAGCGCTTTATAGGATAATTGATGAATATAATATGGAAAATGATATAGCTTCTTTATATTTGAAAGGTGAGAAAAATATCTAACATACTTCTATAAAAATATTAAATGTGTTTAACTACATATAACATGATTTCAATACATTTTTATCTGAATCAATCTGATTAAATAGTAAAAAAAAATAATGTTCTGAAGAACTGCAACTATTGCTTTTAAGTTTTAGTTTGTTCTTCAGTCATAGACATATCAAATTTTGAAAATAAATATCTTATATTTTGTCGAATGGCAACTGAGTCGAACGAAAAGTGAAGCACTGAGTTTACAGTTCGCGAACATTTAAAGTGAATCAACGTAAAATCGTGTTTTAAGGCTGAAAGCCTTTTTCTTGTAAAGAACGGATGTAAATTTTAAAATGTATACCAAATTTTTATTTCCCTTCCTTATTTTTAAATCTGGTTCGTTCCACACTTTTGTTTACGTTTTATACCATGGCTGGGGTTTGTGCCAATTCAGATAGTGAACAGAAATAGCTTAGATTTCTCTTTAATGTTCTCATTTCTTTCGCACAGTTATTCAGTACTTTCAACCAATGACTATGATTTTCATTGTATTTTTAGACAATAGTTCAGTTGCTAGTGACATTTGCTAAATTTCTCGAACATGTTTTTGTTCATGAAGAATTCTCTCATTACAAATATTCTAATAGATGGAATTTGAAGTACAGCTTAAGAACTAATTTAATACACATTCTTATGATGGGATTTTGGACTAAAAATAATGTAAAATATCCATAGTTTTAACTGTTCTAACATGAAAATGGTTAGCAAGTGTATAAGTAAAATAATGTCCAAAATATCCATAAATTAAATGTTAAATATACAAATATATTAAATAAAAATAATAATAATTAAAATGTGTTGCTCATATTTTATAAGATGTTATAACATGCCAAAGTTGAAATATATCATGTATGTATGTATCTGAATAACTATTTAAGTAAAAGGATTAAAATAAAATCCAGCGCCTTAGCAGCTTAGACTGAAATTTTAATTCTACAAAATAAATTTTTTTATTATAAAAAGTTATACTACTCTGGAAAGTGAAAAACATATTGTAGCGGAAAATATTGATTATGACAAAATTAGAAAAACTATTAAGAAATTAAATTATAGTCACAAATTTCTTTTAATTATTCAGAGTTTAATGGGGTAATTATTTAAAACATTAAACAAGAACTACAAATGACTTCTTTGCTTCTTTGTGTTTATTCACCTAAACAGTGAAGAAGCAAGAAACATTGGTTCATAGCTCCTTAATTCTTCTTTTATTAAGCATTATTAAGACATTAAAGAAAGAAGAATAAAAGAAGAATTTAAAAAGTAGAATTAAAAACATTAAACACGCCCAACAAGCGATTCTTTGATTCTTTGTTTTTTTTCAATCGAATAGTCAAGAAATATGAAACGTGGCTTCAGACTTCCTTTTTTCTCCTTTTCTTAAGCATTACTAAAACATTAAAGATAGAAGAACAAAAGAAAAATTAAAACGTTAAACAAGAGCAACAAAGAATTCTTTGATTCTTTGCTTTCATTCACTCAGATAATCAGAAAGGACGAAACATATGTTCAGAACTCCTTAACTCTTCCTCTTTAATGTTTTAAATTATGACCACCTGATCAATCTATTTGAAGTGTTAAATTAAGAATAAATAATCTGCAGGTTATCAATAGTGTTTTTAAAAATATTTTTGCTTATTTAAAAATTTATTTTAAAATCATATTTGACTTATACTTGCTTAATATTTCTGCTAATTTTGTCTTAATCAGCATTTTCCGTTACAATAGTTTTTTTTTACTTTCCAAGACTAAGCTGGAAAAATTATATATATATGTGTGTGTGTATTTTTTTAATTTCCCAGTTCTTTGTGTTATAATGTAATATGCTTTTATAATTTCACAGATAGATTAAAAGCCTACTCGCGAAAGATTGGAAATTTGATTAATGCATATCAGAGTGTAGCATGAGGTAGTGCTAATGTGATGCAAAACATAGAAAAGTCTAGAATTTTTATCATCAATAAGAAATAGTAATACGGATATAAGAAGTCCATTGGATATTTGATTAATGCATATCAGAGTGTAGCATGAGGTAGTGCTAATGTGATGCAAAACATAGAAAAGTCTAGAATTTTTATCATCAATAAGAAATAGTAATACGGATATAAGAAGTCCATTCGAGTTACCCTTATTAATCATGTTCCATCGTCATGATGCGGAATTTTTTGATACTCAGTTTCCAGAAAACTCATTACTTTCTAAAACTGGAATACTAAATGTTATGTAAGTACATAGCTTAGAAAATAGACTATTGAAAACTTCGCTAGCACTTGCTACGATTGCTTAAGTCTGATGTTTGCGGAACGCAAGTAAAACATACGCTTTGCTTTCTGGGTCACAAAAGAAGTGTAAAAAGACTAACAGAAGAAGACGAATCCGGTCGTCGTTACACGGACGAACGGATACATCCATTCGTTTACGGAAAAACGAAAGGGCAGTAGTACTCAAAATAGCAGGAGGATTATCAAGTGACAGAAGCTACTGATATTTTTAATAAAACTCTTTTCACATAGTTCTATAGAATGGCGCAGTTACTTATAAAGTAAGTTAATTTATGCATTTTTATGCAAAGATTAACTAAGCCAAACGTATTATGAAATTTTGTAGCTAAAGCCCATAATATGCAGTATTAGATTCGTTAATTATTGATTACATTAACAGCAATAAGGTTATTAAAAAAGAAAGTACATTATGTTAAGTCACCAGCTTTACTATAAGCAATATATTGCTGTAATTTGAAAAAATGAATAAAAATCCTGTACCTTAATGGAATGACAACCGCTTATATCACGTTAGAGGGCAATATTTTCGTGCTTTGCGGATCAGACCCAGCTAGTAGAACTAAGAACTGCTTGTCTGTATACGAGGTTAAATTTTTTCAAATTTAATTTCCGAGACTGCGGGAGAAAACTTAAAAAAATTCGTCCTGTCTTTTGCAACATGATTTAATTATATATGCTTTTGAACCCTTATTTTCCTAATTTCGTTTCAAACTATTTTCAGAATTTTACGCACTTAATATTTCTGTTACTATTTTAGGAACAGTAATTATAATTTTATTGTTTTCTTTGAGGAATTTTACGATCACAATTTTCCTCATTTTAAGGATTTTATATATTTAAATAGATATAAATTATGTCAGCTTTTGTATAAATTCTGTTTAAATTATTATGTATATTTCATGCGCTTTTTTAGTTACGCTTAGAAACGTAATTTACACTCCAAAGAACTCTAGCAAGTAACTTGCGATAGAAAGAGACATTACGTCAGCACGGAAAAACGAAAGAAACTTATTCTACAAAGAAGAAGTAATAATCTAATAAAATTTTAGCAACGTTGTTTAGAAGTAAGTGATGCAGAATTTTATGGTGTCTTCAGGCGAAGACATGGAAATACACACATATATGTACTCGACCTTCGATGAATATAAATATTCCATTATTTAATTAAAATTTCAGGTAATATTTTAACATATATCATCTGCAAATCAGCAAATATAACCGTAGGATATGTTTTCTGGGCATTCATTGTACAAAGTGAACATTTTGAAATGATCAGAAGAGCTTTCAAATGACTGCGGTCTTTTATATAAAGAGTCACTTTAGACAGCTTTACCAGTAGTAACGGCGAGTATCGAATCTGTGTTCCAAAAGCTAGAGACGGTTGCCATAAGACTACTGTATGCATTGGTGGGCGTGTGCCTGTTAGTATCACTGTACACGTTAGAGCAGTAAATACTTTACTGTACGAGAGTTAATGAATGTGCATCATCATGATATGAAATCCATAAAAGTTGAAATAAAAAATAAATAAAATAATAATATGAAATGCCATAAAAGTTGTGAAATGTTTTTCAGAAAAAGCCTGATAATTATTTAGCACTAAAAAGGTCACACGAATTATGTGCGCATTTTATAAAAGTGGAATAAATATCAAAAGGTATTTCCTTTCATTACCAACGACATTATAACTCCGTATCATAATCTACCACAGCAAAACACTGCAGCCGAAATTATTAGAAAAGGCCTAAATTGATTAGAAATTTTCCGTTTCCTCGCGACGACTCTTAATAGCACATCTAGCCAGTAAGCTAAAAATCCGGGATTTAAACCTTAACATGGGCATTGCTGATTTTCCATGTCACGAATTCCGATAGTTACTTAATCCCTATACAGTGGCGCTCGATTATGATGTAGTAAACGTATTCATCACAACATGGTATGGATGACTACGTCCTTTATTTCACCAATCACTCTTTAAATGATACGGATATTAAGAATTTTCTTTTCATTTGTGATGTAATTGGTGGCAGCTCCAGTTAATAATCGGAAGGTATGGAATTTGAATTCTGGCTCAGTCATCGTTGATTTTTAATACTTCCTCGCTTCGTTAAATACCAATTTGTTATAAAAGAGAAAGAAAAGCATGGTAGAAACATGGGAGAAGGTTCATAAAGGAATGCATTAAAAGAGAAATAACTGTTCACAGTTTTGTTTCTGTTGAGTCTATTTCTGAATACCTTATTAAAAGAAGTCCTGTAGGTGCTGTTTCCATTGTGCAATAGCTTCACTCAAAATAGAATGTTTTCTTACTGAATGCAAAAATTTGTTACAAACCTCATGTGCAAGCAATCCGGTGAAATAAATGCAGAACTGTGTCTTCAATAATTAGGTCGTTTTTTTATCAAATAAATGCTTGTCTTACTTGGAGTCCTACTTAGATTGAACTCATGATAAAATAAACTGGTGTGCAAAACTTAAGCAACAATGTAAATTTCCATTAGATGAGATTCCATTAGAAGATAGCCATGAAATTGCAGAAAAGAGGTTCTTGAGATCAGTACAATGAACACAAAATTCAGTAGAAAGGTCATGCATATGCACGTGTCAGGAACAAAACGTCACAAGCGGCGTGAGAGCACGCAAAACACGTGCAGTCTGAGAGCTCAGCTTAGAACTACAATAAAAGGAAGGATGTAGGCGCAATTAAAGACATTCCCTGCAAGTGCAAATGAGTTCTTTCGGGAAATATCGCTAGAAGAAATCCCCTGGATGACTTCACACGTGGAAGAATGATTAGAAAGCTGTAAGAAAGGAGTAGTGTGACAAGTGTGTAAAGTTTTAGTTTAAACTAACAAAGTTTTATGTTACTTTTCTCTTTCCTGTAAGTTCTTATTTCAACTTCCCGTTAGAATGAGCGCGCGTTTCAGCTTTATGCTAATTTGAAGTGGAGCCAAGTTTGTATTTAAAGGTTAGCGAGGAACTTCTCAGTGTGAGAGAGCTTTTAGTCTCAGATCACTGCGGCTCTGTTCGACGTCCACCTGACTAGCTAGCATTCAAGTTCTAAGCCTTAGCGCTGTTACACTATTACTTATTGAAGAAATCTAAGTGCGTTAGTATTAGTTAAACCTTGCTACGCACCATTTAGCATAGAGGCCAACCTCGCGTTTATAGCTCTGTAAGCAACAACTACTTAATTTCTACTTAGCTTTATTTTAAATTACTTGATTGTTCAGTTTAGACCCAAGTGCGGTCATTATTTTCTCTTATCCCTTCCGAGTTGGGAAGTGGCTGTAAATATTAGTTTATTAAAAAGGATTCTTTCAAACCCTCCTTACGTGCAGTTATTCTACCACTTAACCACAGTTATTCTACCATAGAACATAGCTGCATTCAGCCCCCTGTTCGAGATCAGGACTTGATACTATCACGACCATGTTCGCCAAAAGTATGCATAGAACACTCAGTCCTATTAAGTGTAGCTGAAGAGTTCAGAATCAACAAAAGTGTCTTTTCGCGTGCTTGGAAAGGCCTTCCAAATCATAGGTACATCTGTTAGAAAAGTTGGTTGTGCCCACCCCAAGAAAACAACTGCAGTGGATGACCGATTGATCGTCCTGGAGGAGAAAAGAGCCCGAAACCAGTTAGCAAGCGTCATGGCTCAGCAACTGTGTACAGCAACGGCGCGACAAGTGTCGCAGTTTACTGTATCCAGACGCCTTCACAAAGGTGGCCTATTAGCCTGCCGTCCTGAACGCTACATTTCTTTGAAAATTGGCCATTGGCGCCACCGTTTTGAGTGGTGCAAGGAGTACGAAAACTGGACATCTCATCAATGAAGCCGTGTCCTCTTTACGGATGAGAGTCGTTCTAATGCCACAAGCGATTTTCAACGCCAGTTGATTTGGAGAGAGGTCGGGACACAATTTTATGCGGATGTCACTACATCACGGAAAGAGACCGTTAAGGTGGTCCTGGAGTTGTCGTCTGAGGAGGCATTATGCTGAACGGGCGGACAGAGCTCCACGTTTTCAACAGATGTTCTGTAACCGGAGATCACTATTGTCAGGTGGTGATCCTTCTCAATGTGCGTCTGTTCCAAGGTGTCATTAGAGCAGACTTCATTTTTATGGATGGTAATGCAAGGCCACACCAGACTCCTGCCTTTCAGAAGCTATTGGAAAGTGAAGATATCACTCGGATGGATTGGCCAACTTATTACCCTGGCTTAAATCTCATAGAACATGTGTGGGATACTTTGAGGACACGCTTTTTGGTATGATCACATCCTCCTGGTAACACCCAACAATTGGGACAAATGTTGATTGAGGAATGGGCACGCGTATTCCAAGATGTGCTGGACAATCTGGTGCTGAGTATGGAGAGACGGTGCAAAGCAACCATTAAAGTAAGGGGAGGGCATATCCCATACTAAGGAACATCTGCTTTTTGTTCTTCCTCTTGCGCAGACAATCATGTATAATGATACTATAAGTCCAGTAAAGCCTTTTTTTGTTTGATTCCATACTGTACGCATTGTATTCATTTTTGAGAAACTATGCTTTCGTCATAATTTAATTACAAAATGCTGTCTCTCATTTCTAAATTTCATGTCTCTCAGATGATTTCTCGTGGAGTTATGGAAAATGTTGTTTAAGTTTTGCACACCAGTGTAATACTGACTTACGTTTGCTTTAAACTTGAAACACGTAAGGTACCACTTTACATCAAACCACGTTGCACGACATGAAGATTCCATTTAGGAGTAGTGTTAAAGGTAAACTAAGTCAGTTTTGGGGCTCAAGTTATATGCCTAAAAGATCGAAAAATTAAGTTTCTGTAAGTGACTGAAAAAAAAAAACGTAGGAAATGAAAAGCAGTTTTGGGCATTTATTGTGCAAAAGCATGTACCATTCGAAGCTTTCTGCGCAAATCTCCTGCAACTTTTTAAGGATTTCACCTGCCTTGCGTCCTTAGAGAAATGATGCACATATGTTTCACTGCAAACAGGAAGTTTCATTGCCCGTGAATACCGAACAGTTAAGCATCACTTATAACAGATGAAAGTTTCATTTCTAAGATTTCAAAGAGATATAATACTTTTTCATAACCTTTTAAGAAAATAAGATTTTAAATACTGTTTATTTTTAAAACTCCTCTAGTCAACCTATTTAGGTTAGACTACAACCTATATTTGTGTTTAATATTAACAGTTTTATAGATTAGACTTTTCTCCGAGATAGAGTGGTATTTCTTTTACTTTCGACCAAGCCTTTGCTAACGCCTATATGGCATTCAATATAATCAACTTTTCCCATAACTTCATTAAACCAACATCTTCCTAAAACTCCGCTAGGGAATATACTTAGGTTGAATATGTGCATTTAATATAATACACTTCTACATTAGGAGAAACCTTTCTCTGTGATAGAACCAGTAATGTTGGTTTTACTTTCGACCAAGCTGTTGCTACTCCTATATGGTAATCAACGTTTCCCACAACTTCATTTAAACATCATCCTCTTGAGAAATAGTTACGAGAAAACGAGGTAATTGTTGAAACTAAATCTACTTCAAATCAATTTCTTTTAAAACATGCTCGGACTTGCATGTATTTGCTTATTTGCTTTTTACATAATCTCGCTCATAGCGTTGAGTGAACGTGCGTGGACATAACCCCATCGCATGTCCTGCACACCAGATAACGCGAACTGCGTTGTATATACACTCATGTCCAAAATTATCTTTACATACCCAAAAATGATGATATTCAATGAAATATCGAATCAATGTGATCCGTATTTGCAGGAAATGTGTGAAAACCAAGCCTAATTAGCATTATTCAATCAAAAGTAATCAAACGGTTTGTGATATGCAAATCTACGCGTTACGTCATCCAAGGGTGAATCAAGCGCTTTGTGCAAACTGAATATTTGAGTGAATTTCTGCAACATAGCGTTTGATTTCAGTGTGTAGGGACTCAAAGCGGTTTGTTATGGCTTCGAAGTATCATTTGGAAGAATCTTTAAAGTGGCGAATTATCGGCTGTTTAGAAGCAGGGCAGTCAATCATGGAAACAGCCACATGTCTGAATATGTCAAGACAGACAGTCTCTAAGCTATGGAAACAGTTTCAAAATGATGGAAGTGTTGTAAGCAGGCCTGGACAAAGTCGGAAATGAATGACAACTGCTTCTGAAGATCGGTATCTGGCATTAACTGCCCCTCGTAACAGAAAGGCTACTGCTCGCCAGTTAAGTTCAGAGCTTGCAGCCGCCACTGGAACTGTTGCATCATGGCAAACAATATACAGAAGGCTTAATGAAAAAGGCCTTTATGCCAGAAAGCCAAGGGTATGTGTTTTACTGTCTTCACAGAAAAAGAGGGATCGCTTTAATTGGTGTAAAGAACATCAAAACTGGACTGAACATCAATGGTCCCATGTTCTCTTTACTGATGAGTCGCGGTTTAGTTTAACTGGTGATTCTAAACGTGTTTACATCTGGAGGGAGTCAGGAACACGAAATGATCCCTCGAACATTGTGGAACGTGACCGTTTCGGTAGTGGAGGTGTGATGGTATGGGGTGGAATAATGATCGATGGACGTACGCCCCTACACGTGTTCAGCAGCGGATCTGTGACAGGCCAGATATATCGGGATGAGGTCTTAGATCCTTATGTAAGACTTTTCAGGGGTGCATATGGACCTGACTTTTTATTTATGGATGATAATGCCCGTCCACATCGAGCAAACCTCGTTGATGAATTCCTTGAAAGTGAAGACATTAAGCGAATACCTTGGTCACCAAACTCTCCTGACCTTAACCCGATAGAGAACTTATGGGACTACCTTGGAAGAGCAATTGCACGTATACATCCTCCTCCTAGAGATGTAAATGCTCTGAAGACGGCATTGCTGGAAGAGTGGAGATTAATTCCCCAAACTGTGGTTAACAACGTTATTTTCAGCCTTAAAACACGTTGTGATATGTGTGTACAAGTCAGGGGAAATCATATTCCATATTAAATTCGTAAGACTTAATTCTTTTTCTGAATCATTCCTTTTTTTCTTAACTCTCTTTGTCACACTTTATTGTCATTTTTACTGTTTCATGCTACAATTTTATATCATATGAGATGACCTTCAATTTTTTCTTTTGCATTTATGTGTCATCATGTTATGCATGATTCCACGAAAATTCATTAAATTATAAGTCATAGTCTCTGAGAAATCCGTGAATTTATGCATGTAAACATAATTTTGGACATGAGTGTATATATATATATATTTCGGGAAGCTCGCTTGCGATCCGATGCTAAACATTTACTGGAAGATCCAATGAATGATGGGTTGATTGGGGCCTCTCAGCAGTGTCGTGTCGTATAAAAATATCTTTACCGAAAATAAAATGATAAAAATACTTCATTTTCCACAAAATTAAACAACGGAACTTAATTGTTTTTAACCTAAAAATAAAATTACTTTTTATTTATGTTTTTACGATACTTAAATTAAAAATAAAATTATAAATTGCTTGGCTTAAAAATGCATAACCTCTTTCTACTGAAAAATGCAAATTAAAAATTTAAAATGTAATAATCGGCATAAACGGATAAAATTATTAATATAAAACATTAAAATTATTTAAATTTAAAATAAATATTTCACTGATATTTTCACTCTCGACTATTACACATTTTAATTTACTCTCTGTAATAAATTTCACCTTAATCAAGAACATCAGTTGAATCTGCGAAAACATTTAGAAAACGTATGTAAATTGATAATAACGTTAATTTTATATTGCGTAGCAAAAAGAGAAAGTAATCTAAATAATTCAAGACAAAGTGTAGAGTTACAAGTAAAGCGAGGAAATTAGATTTGCATTTTATTTATTCATTTGCTGTTAGATAATGTATACGTGTCGGTATAGTTTCACACTTTGTCTCTTGAGTCTATAAATTGTCTATAGGGTTAAGTTAAAAGCCGTATTACATTTTAACTTATTTTACAATAATGGATTCTCAAACAAAAATGAGAGCAAGTTGATTAAATACAGAAACTCATGCAAGTAAATACCATAAACCATGCAGCGCGATAGGTTAGGACAGACTTCGATTTCATACTGATGTCTAGGGATTCCGTAAACTAGAATGAGTTTCTTACAACAGTATTATTAAATCTGATAAATGAAAGAAGTGGAATCTGATTTATAAATCATATTTACTGGATTTAACAACTTTTTGATTTTTTGAACGACGATTAAGGAAAAATAATATTAACGTATATGACGTTCCAATTTAATGAGTAATAAAATCTCCAAGTTTTCCAGTTTTTAATTTCATAAGTTATATTCTTTAAAAGATTAAACCAAATTAACAGACTCTGTAAACAAGTTGGACTAATAATCGCGATGAAAGCACAAACACGGATTCTAGATAATAGAGTAATTCGATCATTTTAAATAAAGTGTATTCAACAGAAGAGTAATGAGTGATTTGAATGTTCATCTTTAAATCATTAAGAACGCTGAACGAAACACATTTGTAATGCACCTTCTTGATGTAGTAGGTCTTGCCAATAATCAGAAAACAAAATGACATTAAGCATCATGAGTGACTGATGTAAAAATATGGACTATTATTTGTGCCATCGAACGCAATCTCTCATAGAGAAATGCGAAAAAAATGCGCTGTAGAAGAGCGACAAAAATCTCTTCAGCGTACCTGCTGTTTGCTTGTGTATCTTTCGACATTGAATCGCAATCTCTGAGCCATTGTATGATCACAATGAAGCAGACACTGGTATCGTGTATTGTTCAAAAACCTACGTATTAATTGCATCACATGCTACAAGGCTATATCATCACATCTGTAATACAGCAATATGTGAAAAAGAGCATAATGTTCCTCAAGGACACACTGAGAAGAATTATTTGTTGATACAAACCATTGAGGCCACATGCTGTGAAAGAAATGTAGCATAGACTGCAGAAAAATGTCACTGAAGCAAGCATTGTTGTTACATATAGTGCGAATTTGCATTGTAGAAATGATAAAAACATAACACATTCATAGTTTTGTTTCTGGTCTATAGTCTAGGAAATACTTCTTACAGAACCTTAGCATTGGAACTTTTTTAACAATGACTTATCGTTTAAAAAGTATATTTTAATTCTGTTTTTACTATATTGTTATATTATTTAATACATTTGCGGATAAAACATTCTTATTTGTGCATTTTCCTGAAATCGACATACTGATGTGGCTATAGAATTTTTTTTATTTTTATTACTATAACTGCTTATTTAATTTAGTTTCTCCTTTCTAAACAATTTTACCTCAAGCTCAGAGAATTTCGTTAAATCGTAATTCGATTGTATTTAACTCAATTAATTAGGTTTCGAAAAACGTAACTAGTTTTTCTAATTATATTTTTATCATCTTATTATTTTCTCAACATTTTCGACCTTGATATGTTTATTTAATTTACTATGCGCCGTTACGTATATAATATTCTTTCAAGAACACTTGATAATGCAGATACATCGAAAATCGATAATTAACAGTGCTTTGAAACTGTGTTTCTCTAAATGGCAAACTATAATGATATCTTGTATTATGCACTTAAAATTTTAAATTGATGGAAAGGAGCGAAGTGATTTGCTTTTGATAAAAGTTTTCCATCTATTGCAGTACACTCAAGTCTTGGGACTCAAGGTTTTTCATTATTTTCTGCAAAACGCGTTTCCTAGAGTAATGCTTGAGAAAAATTATCGGTTTAATGGATCTTCCTTCTCCATTAAAAAGGATCATTACAGAATCCACGAAAAGCAATTGATGTTGATTGCATTTTGTGGCTCCTAATGAACTACACTTTGATCTTAACGAAAAGACTGATTTTTAGTAGAGTTTTTAATCTTATCTGCGCATTCCAATTGCTTAAGTATCACTTCTCAATCCTTAGTTTCCTAAGTACTACCAACATGTCTAGCTAAAATTTTCAATATGCAAAGCATTTACAACAAAAGAAAACTAGCTCATTAAGTTAATTAGGAACGATTTATAAATTTACAAATTTTTCTTTTTTTCAATATATATTATACAGAATAATTAGAAAACGGTGAAAACTACTACTACAGATGAGCGATTTTCGTTTATTTAATTTTTCCCAAAATGTAAGCTTTTACTTTCTCTTTTAAAAATGTATCATAAAGTTAATTAGAAACGATTTTAAATTACGCGATGTTTTCAGTGTGTGCTATGCAAAATTATAGGCTCCTGATTTTCGATTTCACCAAATAATTGAAGTGGTGACTTCGTTAAATTAATTTCAGTTTTTAATCATCAATAAATTCAGTCATTAAGTAAATTTAATACTAGTTCGAAATTACGAATTTGAACGAAAATATTACAGAGATTTTAGGACTTATTAACTTTTAATAAGTTAATTTAATAATAATAATAATAAAAGTCTAAAAGATTTCACATTTTACCTTACTCCCAAATGGGCGTTTTTTAACTTTTTGCGTGCTGTTCTTAACACTTAACCCACATTGAATTCAATTCAAAAGCAATATCACGAAATATTGAAAGGCAACATATTTTTAAAATTTTAATAGACAGTCTCGAGCGCTGGAGATAAAAATGATTTTTTATACGGTATTGCCACCGCTCATTTTCAAATCGTTCAGTTTGTTAATCAAACCATAAAGTTTTACAGAATGTGAAATAGATAATAAAACAAATTCCAAATTCCGAATTTGTGCTTTCAGATGCCCATATTCGAGAACAGGATAATGTTATTCAAAATTTGATGTCTCTAGGTGTTGTTGTTTTTTACAATGCGAGAAACATATATACATTCATGCAGATTCTTCATTATCTTATTTCTTTAATGCAATGCTCTAATTTGTGGTGGCAACAATTTGAAAAGTAAAAAGCCGTTTTATTGTGGACGACGCAAAGTGCCAAAACAAAATTATTAGCCCTTCTGGGTAAATTGCTCCTTTGAGCTAATAATAATAATAATGAAATCTGAAAGCTTTCAAATTTTACATTACTCCCAAAGGGACATTTTTTAGCGTTTTGTGTGCTACCTTTATTTATTAGATATCGTGTTCTTCGGACTGAAACCATTAAATTTATTTCAACAGCAAAATCGCAAAATAATTTTAAAATGAGCATATTTTTAGAAATTCTGATACACTCGCTCGCTGGAGGTAAAAATGTTTTTCCTCGTATAGTGTTGCCATTTCTCGCTTTGAAATCATTGAGTTTGTTAATAAAAAAATTCGTTAAAGTGTTACAAAATATAAAATCCAAAATAAAGCAAATTTCAAACTCCAAATTAGGGCTTCCAGATGCCTATATCCGGCGGAAGATTACGTTATTCAAATTTTGATGGCTCTAGGTACCGCTGCTTTATCACAGTGCGAGAAATATATATACATTCATGCAGATTCTTCATTACTTAATTTCTTTAAATATACGAGGGATGTTTTTTTAAATAAGGGCCGTTTGAAAATAAAAAGCAAACGAAAGAAAATTTTCAAAAACCAAATTTTCTACACACCTTTCTCTATTTTTCAACATAATTGCCAAGTTTCTTTAAACACTTATTATACCTTAGAACTAGATTTTGAATACCCTCGTCATAGAAACTTGCTGCCTGCTCCGATAACCAAGAGGTCACTACTGTTTTCACGTCTTCATCATCGTTGTAGTGGTTGCCGCCGAGATGATGTTTGAGAGAGCGAAAAAGATGAAAATCTCTCTTGCGCAAGGTCTGGGCTGTAGGGGGGGGATCCAAAACTTCTCTGCCAAAAGTGTCTAATAAAGCTCGATTCTGAGCTGCGGTGTGAGGCTTTGAATTTTCATGGAGTAGCAAGATTCCCTCTGTCAGCATGCCGCACCTTTTGTTTTGAATCGCTTTGCGTAGCTTTCGCAGGGTTTGGTCGTAGACTATCGCATTTATGTTGGTTCCGCGTTGCATGAAGTCGACCAACAAAACACCGTGCCTCTCTCAAAACACGGACGCCATGATCTTTCTCTGGGACCGAGTCTGGCCTTGACCCTTACAGGAGAGTGTGTGTGTCTCCACTCCATGCTCTGTCGTTTCCATTCAGGCGTGACACGTGAAATACACGTTTCGTCTCCACGATCCGACTCAATATGGGGTCACCTTCTTCGTTATTACGAGCCAAAAAATTCAGAGAACACTCAAATCGTTTGTTTTTGTGATCCTCCGTTAGTTTCTTAAATCTTAACTTTTCAGAAACAATATTGTACAGCACTGACTTAGACAGTTCGAGAAATTCATTTGAAAGGGTGCTTATAGTGAAGCGTCTGTTCTCAAGAATTTTCATTTCAACTGGAGCTACCATATCGTTGTGATCACAGATGGGCGATCAGAGAGGGACTCATCATGGACGTTGTCGCGGCCAGCTTTGAAGCCTCTGACCCACTTTGCCTTCGCTCATAGCAGTAGCTCCGTAAACTTCACAAATCTGCCATTCACAAATCAGTGAATTTCTGCAGCAGACAGGTTTCTTGCCGACAAAAAACGTATCACTGACCGTACCTCGCATTAGGCGGGCAATTCGATAATCTTGAACATTTTAAAGACTCGAAACAGAGCGTACAAGTTACCTACGCAGTTGCAACTGAGCACAGGTGTTTCCAAGGAATGTCGAGACATGACACAAGTACTCATTGCAGCACGCATGCCACCTATTAGTGTATGCATACGGCGCAAGTACTCGTTGCGGCACGCACGCCAGCTATTAGTGCATGCTTCAAAACGGCCCTTGTTTAAAAATCATATTACGTAACAAAGGACGATAATATTTGGTGGCAAAAATTTGAAAAGTGAGCCAACATTTATAGTGAATCAAAGCAAAATGCAAAACGAAATTAATAGCCCTTCTGGGCTAACGCCCTTTGGGTTAGAAAGACAAAATTAAAAAAAAATCTGAAAGCTTTCAGATTTTCTATTACGCAATGGTGTTTTTTTAAACGTTTTATGGTTTACCTTTATTTCCTAAATATAATTTTCTTCACACTTAAAACACGTAAAGTTCAATTCAACAGTAATATCACAAAATATTAAAACAGCAAAACAACATATCTTTAGGATTCCTGATACAGAGTCTCCGGCGCTGGAGATAAAAGTGTTTTTTTTTCGTACAGTGTTGCCATTGCTCAGTTTGAAATTCTTGAGTTTGTTAATCAAAAATTCGTTAAAGTAGTGTTTCTGAGCCTGCGGGCAGGGGAGTGCGAACGCACTAGAGGGGGGGGGCGAGAATATCCAATAGAAAATGTTATTTAAAAAATTGATTAACTGACTGAAAGGAAAGCACACATACACATAGAAAACAAAATACATTTCGACATATTTAATAACTAACTTATTAAAGTAAAACAACTTCCAAAACGAAACTTACTTAGCCAAAACATACCAAATTAAAAGCAAATTTAATAATTATTAGTGACTTCCTTGGACCTGTCTTGCAGAGCAAAGTTTTTCGAAGGATGGCTTAATATTAGAAATAGCCACTCTCAGTTCTGTTTCTACATTTAGCCGAGATCTATATTTTGTCTTCAAAGAAACCACAACAGAAAATCCAGTTTCACAAAGGTAGGATGTTGAAAATGGTAATAGAATGCGAAATACCCTTGTTTTTAGTGCAGAAAAATAATCCTCTACTCCGGACCAAATTTCAAATAGTAATTTATTACTAAATTGTCTTTCGGTTTCGCCACTTGTTGTGAAGTCCATGATTTTTTTTTCCTTATCAACTGAGAATCCTTCGCGAGCCTTATGAAATGGATCCCTACCCACTCGTAACTTGCTATCAGTTTGACGTCAGCAAGAAAAGACTTTTTAAAATTCTTTGCCAGCATGGCTAATTGATTTTCAATGGTTACGAAAACAACTTTTACATGGTCTTCTTCAGAGTTGTAAATTTTAGTACAATCATATTTGCAAACATTGTTACTTTTTTTTTTGCTTATCATTTCTGCTCGACAATCCCAATTTTCTATAAAAAGCATTAACTTTATCCCTTGAATCCAACATATGTGTATTTGCTCCTTGGAGTTGAAGATTCAAGTTATTTAATTTCTCGAATATGTCGACCAAGTAGCTCAATTTCATCACAAATAAACGATCGCGAAAATTCCCGGCTTCCGGTTTGTTTTCTTCTTCTAGAAAAATGCCGATTTCTTCTCTTAATTCATAAACACAAAGCGAGAATTTGTCACGTGATAACCATCTTGCTTCGCAACAAAATAGTAACGCAGAATGTATTGCACTCCTGTCTTTTACAAAGTCTGGAAAAGATTCTTGATTTCAGGAATCTGATTTTCAGACCAGGACTCACAGGAAGCTAAAGCTTCTGTGTGGATCATGCAATGTGTCCAGACTCACTGAGGCGATTGTTGTTTTAGTGCTTGTATACTTTGAAGTCTTCCGGACATTAAACGAGCACCATCGGTGAATATTCCGACATAATTTTTCCATTCTATGTTTGCCTCGTTCAAAAAATCATTTAAAATAGCAAATAATGCGAGCACTGTTGCTTCGAGTTCTATTAGTTTGCAGAAAAGTAGTAGTTTTACTACTGACATATTATCACAAAATCGAACATAGGGAATGAAATTACTATCTGTTGCTTCATCAAGCTGGATTGAAAACAATTTGTCACGCAACTTCGAAAAAAGCTTGACGCTGTACATCTTCAGCTGTATCACCAATTCGACGAGCAACATTATCATTTGAAAGAGGTATGGACTGCAATTGTTTTGAAATATTATATCCAAACATGGTTTCTACAATCTCAATTGCTGCTGGCAAAATAAGCTGTTTACCAACGCTGTGAGGGTTTTTACATCTGGCTATTTTATACGAAACTTTGTAGGATGCAATCAAAGCTTTTTTAGGCCAACATTTTTGAGCAAATGATACACAGGGACCTCTCTTCTTCATTTACTTCAGTACTGGTAAACCTTAAATTTAAGTGTTCTTGAGAATATTTTCTTGATTTTATTTTCGGAACTACGCTCGTCTGTGTACTTGTTGATGCTTGACTATCGTCTAAAGCTCGCTTGCGCCCGCTTAAAGAATTATCCATGAATCTGCATAAGTCTGCTACTGTTAATATTTAATATGGTGAATTGCAATTAACACGGAAACAAATATAACATACGATGGATTCGATAGCGATCGACTCGAATGAGAATTGAAACTTGCGTTATCAAGCATTTTCCTTCTTTCTATGAGAAAACATTTGCTCTGCGCATACTCGAAACAGCTTCCACAAACCATATTACTTATTTCTTATCTTTTCTTTAGTCATGCTTCTGTTTTATTTCTTTTATTATTCCAAAAAAAGTATTCCCAGCTTTTAAATTTAGCTCACCTCGTCTAGGTTAACTTTCATTAATGTATTTTTTACTTTCATATTCCTTTAACGTTATCTCCCTGTTTGGCTTTCATTTCAAATATAATATTTAAATTTTCCCCGCTTCCTTTCGCTTTGATCTGTTCACCGCCCTCTTGGCAAATGTGGTTTCTTGCCAACGTTAGCTCCCTTTTACTCTTGTTTTGGCAGTTAGTTAAAAATAATTTAAAAACAAAAATCAAAATACTCAATACATATTATTTGTTGCATGCATTTTCTTGCATGCGGGGGGGGGAAGATGAAAAACTGAGGCGCGAATAATGAAAGGTTGAGAAACGCTGCGTTATAGTTTTAGAAAATTTTATAGCTACATCTATATATATTGTTACGTTTTTCTCTTCAAGGGTTCGCGGATTTCGAGTGAATAATGGCGTCACTCGATGAAGCATCGAACCAAACTTTATTGACCAGTATTTTTCAAGCCAGCTCCAAATCACGCTTACAGTCGTCGAAGAAATACTATACACACGCTGAGATAATCAGCGACACAGCCTTCAGGTTATCAGGCTATAACGGTGAAGACGGCTTCACGGCAAAGCACGAAAGTACAGTTCCAGTTCCCGACTCTGCTCGGTCGTTCTCGGAACTCCATGTGCTTTCGAGAGTCTCCACGCTAGAACTCGGGATGCACTCGACTATACGCTAGAGTACAACTCCTGACTCGGTTTAGTCTCTCCCGGAGCTCACACTCTAAGATAAAACTCGACGAAGCACTGCCTTGCGATACACTAAGAGACTCGCTCGATGCACTCGACGACCAACTTGGCACTAGACTACACACTGACTCTTAACTAACTCAGCACTGACCCAACTAACTCGCACCGATTCAACTGACTCCCTCTCTGCGTACCAGCAGGGTTTATATAGCTTTTGGCTTGTGTTCGAGAACGTTCTGGGCTAAACCAGGAAGAATTCGTTCTAGAAGTTTTTCCATGCGTCTATAGCATATCGCCGATTTTTCGCCAAATGGGCGATTTCTCGCTAAATTTGGCAACCCTGCCTTCTTTTGCCATTTTCTGGCAACCCTAAACCTGCTTTGCGGGGAAGCTATCTTACCGCACTTGGACATTTCGTAACAATATGTATAAAGAAGAATTGTCTGTATGTTTATTTGTTCGCGATTAACTTAGTCACTACTATAACTATCGTCACCAAACTTTCTCCAATACTTTTCTGAGTCCTGGAAAGGTCGACGTCCACTTTTTTCCAAAACAAAATTGGCTAAAATCAGAGATATTACTTAAAAACTCTGAAAACACTCATTTTCGCAATAATTTTCCGATTGGCAAAAGTCTCGCGCGTTGGATATAAAAATGCTTTATTTCGAAAAGTTATTTCGAAAAATGTGTAAGTTTTACGAAATCTGTATATATATATATATATACACAAAGAAGAATGTCTGTTTGTATGTTTGCGTTATTGGTTTCTGATCACTTATGATCAATTTTTTGTCACATTTAATCGATTAAAATTAAATATAGGTGAAATATTGGAAGGAACATGAGCTTTTACGACCTTTTTACGAAAATAATTAAAATCTGCGTGCCATTGTTGCTGATATTTAGAGAGAATTAGTTTATTTTTCTATCCACATTTTTATATGGGTTCCATATCGTATAAGACTGAAAAATGTACGACTATGAATCGTATTTTTTGCTTCGTTATTAGAGAAGGATTACAGCGGTATCGTTCGCTCTGTGTTTAGATAAATTACTCTATATCTAACTTAACTGGCATCGTGTACTTTCGCTAGTATATAATAAAACGAATTCAAAATTCAGGCTTCCAATTGCCCCTGTTCGGTTGTATGACAACGTTATTCAAAATTTGACGGCTGTAGCTACCGCTGTTTTTGCACAATGTGAGAAACATTCATGCAGATCCCTCGTTCTTTAGTTTCTTTAAATGCAAAACATAGCGATAATATTTGGTGGTATCAGTTTGAAAAGTGAATCGACTCGAAATGCCGTTTTAAAATTAATAGCCCTTCTGGGCTAACGCCCTTTGCGCTAAAAAAAGTGAAAAAAAAGAAGAAAAAAAAAGAAAAGGAAAAAACTGAAAGTTTTCTGATTTTATATTACCTTAAAAGGGCGTTTTTTAACATTTTTTTTGTGCTACCTTTATTTATCAAATATCATGTTTTTAAAGCTCAGTAAAGAAACCATAAACCTCAATATCTCAAAATAATTCTAAAATGAGCATATTTCTAGAATTTCCTATACAGTCTCTTGCGTTGGAGATAAACGTGCTTTTTTTTTCTCACAGTGTTGCCATTACTCGCTTTGAAATCGTTGAGTTTGTTAATAAAAAATTCGTTAAAGTGTTACAAAATATGAAATCGATAATAAAACAAATTCCAAATTTGGGCTTCCAGATGCCCATATTCGGGTGGAGACTAACGTTATTCAAAATTTGAAGACTCTAGCTGCCTTTGTTTTATCACAATGCGAGAAACATACGTACATTTACGCAGGTTTCTCATCATTTATTTTCTCTAAATATAACACAGGGTGATAAGATTTGGTGGCAACAATTTGAAAAGTGAAACGCCGTTGAAAATGAAATGCCATAAAATGCCAAAACAAAATTAATAACCCTTCTTTGCTAACGCCCTTTGGACTAATAAATAAACCTTACTTTTAATTAATTATATGATTTTATAATAAATTACGTTATATCAAATTAGATATATTAAAATGTAATTATGATATATAGGTTTAAAAAGTTATATTAAATTATATTATCATTCAGTGAAGCTTTGAGCATAACCAGCTGTATTGAATTAAATTGAGGCATTCAAATTTTTGAACTGCAGAGTTCATGTTGTCGAAATGTAGCAATCACGTAGCTGAATCATGACATCCATCTTGCGAATTGTGACTTTTTTCAGGAGAATACATACTGAAATTTAGCGTAATGATTCATTTATATTTTTCATCTTATTTCATATAGATTTTATACCTTATGTAAAGTGAGATAGCAATAAATAAGTTCAGTTTGTTATATCGTTAAAAAATATTTCATAATTTGAAGAGGAAGATGGAGATGTAAGATATGGTTGCGTGCGTACAAGTTCCTAATGGATTCAATGCACAAGTCGATAAAAAGTTAATCAAATGTATTCTTATTCCAAGAAATAAAACAAAATGCTGAAATTTCCTACTGTGAGATATTGTGATATTCATACAATATCACAATATCTCAGAGTAGTTATATTTTAAACTGCTAAAGCGTTGAATAAAACTCGATTCAAAACACAGAGAAAGCTAATCCCATCTCAAAATTACAGCAGCGAAGTAAACAACAACAGTTCACTTAAAACAACTGAACTGAGATGTTTTAATCCGGCTTTTATAAGCTTTTTAATCAAGCATGAGAACATCCTGATAATTTTTATTTTCTCCATTTTACTGGATAGCAAAAGAATACAATTACGAGATATGTATTTATTAAATGTTAAATGAGGGTGCTTCTGTATTTTTACTTTTTCGGCGTAGTTTTATCTTAAAACTCTTAGTGCGGGAAAATGAAACAATTTAATTACAATTCTACTAAAAATGGCAAGGTAAATACAAAAACCGTAACAATATTATTTTTTGAGAAGTAAACTGCTACATGTTATTATTATCTATATCTGCTGTAGAAAATATCAACATCGAATTATTTTAAATACAGAACTTTGAGATCCCTTTTAATTAAATAACATTTTCTTTGCTGGGAAATTATATTTTGGAAAATTAATGAAATATTTCAGAAATTTGAATCCTAAATTTTACAATCTGTATCTTTTTCTATATCTATATAGTTATTAGGCTTAGACGCATTTAGAATGAATCTTATTAATTTTTCTCATAAATATGTCTTATAACTTTGATTTTGAAAGAAGAACCTTTGGAATTTCAGAGCGAATTAATTTTTTATAAAATTTCAGAAAGTGAATTAGAATGGTAAATATTTTTCAGGTGTATAAGTTAAAATTTCTTTTTACGTTTGCATTCATTTACATTTCCATGGACTATGTCACGAAATAACATATTTAGAATTACAAAACAATACTTTTAAAAAATAAGGATAGAAATAAAATTCATAATGTTTATTTCAGTAACCAGAAATTGCATTTATTCTTCAAATGCTTCTTCCATTTTCATGCTTTATTTACTAATTTCAAACAAAAATATATACATATTTAATACTTTTTCCGAACATGCATCACTATTTTATTTAAGTTGATAATTTATTTAATTTATTTAAGTTGATATTTTAGTGGTACACATTTCAAAGGCTTAGAGAGAAAATTTATATAACTCTTTGAATATGAATGCTTATAAAAATTCTCCTTTCATTTCGGAGGAATGTAATTTAATTGCAGGTTGAAAATATCATATTCAATACTGAATAAACGTCTCATTGTTAGAACACCTTTCTCAGACCACTTAAATTTAACAAACGCATTTGTTTATTTTAATTGAAACCGAATATTAAGTAACGCATAAGTATTCTGCATTCATTTAGATAAAATTAAAGAAATATTTAAAATAGTTTACAAAAGTGTTAGCAAAAGCGATAATACGATAACAATAAAGCTTCAGAAAAAGCATTTCTTAAGTATTATTCCTTCCTTGCATTTTCAAATGGAACAAATTGCTTTGAATTTAACTTGCCTTTTTATTTATCTGGCTCTCAAATTTCATAGTCTCAGGGTAAACGAAGTTTAAATGTCGGATTCATGTTTTGTTAGTGGTTTTAGTTAGAATATTTAATTTATTAAGTGAAATGGAAACATGTAACTAATTTTCATGAATACAACAGAAATTGTCTGTTTTTACAAACTGCTATTTTCGTAAATTCTGGATTAGGCTCTATTTTTTATGCCGGTTTATTAAAAATGAATTCATTTCGTGTATTATTATTTCGTGGTCATACGTCAACGAATAAAATGTGTTTTCACCTTAACAGAACTATGTTACACTTAACCTAAATTATATTTTTCGTGGTCTAAAAATAATAGGAATATGTTCATCAGCGTAACCCATTTTTCCGCACCAGAAGAATTACTATTAGCGTAACCTTCATTTGGGGGTCCAAACCAACCCTACAGGCTTGAAACACAAAATGTCCAGTTTAATTTATTTTTCCTGATTAAAATGTATCCAACATATTTCTGGTTCGTTTATTTGCTAGGTCAGAAATAGACAAATTTTCTCTTACATTTCTCGATACACCGATCCCCTGATGAAGCTGTTCTAAGAATGTAAAATTCGTTTGCTTTTTTTAATAATTTTTAAAAATATTTAATTTGCTTCCCACAATTCATGATTTTGGAGCATTCTTTTGCTCGAGTTTCGTTTTTACAGAACTTCGGTCTATCTGGTAATTTTGGAATTGCTCTCGTTTCGTTTTTGCTTTTAAATTATTTTTTAAATTACAAGATTTAACACGTTTTGTTTTAAAATTATAATTTAAATTATTTTTGAATTTTTGAATTAAATTATTTTGGATTCAGGAATTTGGATTTTATATTTCTTTCACTTGTGTCAATTAATGCACTATTTATATCTATTGCAAATTTGGAATTTTTTATATCTGTTCTTCTCTTTGACTTGGCCCAAAGTTAATATAATATTTAAATTTTTCATATTGATTTGATTTTAGTTTTTATCACTTAGTTACTATAATTGTTATGGTGCATGATTCTTGATCGCAATCTGGTAAATGTTCAAAACACATACTCCAAATTTTTGTTTTAATCCGATTTTATATGCAACAAACATAAGAATTTTTAACCTTTTTTTATGATCTTACAAGTTGCTTTGAAATATGTTTCACTGGCAGTATTTTATGCTATTTTGGTACGTTTCTCACATACTTAAGTTATTTTTTAAATGATTAATGGTTCTATATTCTTAATTAGGGTGTTTTAAAAGTAGCTGTAAATTTTGTTTCACCAACTCTTGGCTTGTATTTTAAAAACTGTTCCCGATATCAGGCAGATATTTAAGCAATGTAAGCAAATAGATTCTTTACTAAAGATAAGAGGAATTTGTAAACACAAAAGCCAATTTATTTCTAGATTCCGTTTAAGTAAAATATTTTATTAATAAAGTGTTCTTTTTTTACTTTAATACATTCAGTTTAAAATCTTTCTTGCCTACGTGCGCAAAACCAAGCATTTGTATTAGTAGCTCCCTTAAACCACTTTTAAAAAAACATCATTACCAGTGCTGTCTTACCGCTTGCAAAAGTCTCGTCTAAATCTCCTAATAATAAGTGTCGAAAAGTCATGTAATCCCTTTTGAATATCTTCATGAATTTTTTACTTTAAAGTATGGAACTATTTCCATTGAAATCTCAAAACATTGTGCAGGACTCTTCTTGTTTTGCTGATTTTTCCCTAAAAGTCGTAAAAGGAAAACAAAAATATTTTTTTTCAACTGACACCACTCAGAGTCATCTGTGTCTGGATCTATCAGCTCTAGTGCCGCTAAATTTGGAAGGAAAACGAAACGGCATAGGAAAAAAATCGTCTTGATTAAAAAAAAGCGTCGCGAAAGTTGCAGAGAGGGCAAAATATCGGGTTTTCCTAGTCTAGACAACTGATCATTTGCATGAAACACAGGTTCCAAAATGCAAATGGTTAGTTGCATAAACTACAGCAGCGTCAGTACTTCAGTCTATAAAGACAGCAACTTCTAAATTCATGAAGATTGCTCTTCATAAATTTAGAAGTCATAGGAACCTACCTAAAGTTTGTATCAATTAGAGTATTGAAAGGTATATTTTATAAGGAAACTGGATTCTTAGCATTTCGGTTTGGATGAGCGCGGAAACCGGTCTCGGAGTAAACAGTTACTGATCTCGCTACTGCAATCGTTGATGGCATCCATGGGACCATTGGCGGTTGTAGCGGTTCTCGGGGAATAACATCATAATTGGATATGAATCTTTCAGCGGTACGGCAAGTGCTTCAAAATGTTCTTCATTTCTACCCATACAAGACGAACTTCATGCTGAAATTAAAACGCATCTATTACGATAAACGGGTGGAATTTGGTGCGACATTTCTGGCTTGGATAGAGGTTGATAATGTTTAACCCTGGATAATTCTGTGGAGAAACGAGCTCCAATCTCCTAAATGGGACTCTTAACTCTAACAGTTCTCGAATCTGGGCTTTTGAATAATTCCGTTCAGTTCAGAAAATAACACTGCATTCACCAAAAGCTATTGTTTAATGTGACTCCACAGTACATTTCATCAGCGGATCTCTTTTTCGAAACATTATTCTAAAGGACCACATACTTCTACCGTTATCACGCAAACTTTTATCATTATGCTGACCAGTTTTGTCATTCTACAGCTTCAGCAAGGGCAGTTGCTGCGTCAGAGCGCTTTTATGTAGAGTGGAGCCCCACCGCACATTGGTCAATCTGCACGGTGGCTGTCGTGCATCATTTTACTGAAGGTATGGTCATAAATTGCATTTTTTCACTTGCTTATCGCCCACCAATGGCCGAGCGGTAAAATCCCTGAGCACTGGTATTTCCATCGATTTTAGACGAACGGGCTGGCTGCATGGGCGTTTTCGTGGGTTTCCTCATGCGTAGCGTTTATACAAGCTAATTCCATTAGAAATCTCTCCCCCGAGGTGTCCCTTCCTTTAGGCAGATAGCCCTAGTGCGCTTTGCTCTAATCAAGTAAAAAACACTTGCATAACCGCCTTGTTCCCCGGATCTCACCCTATGCCAGTTTTTCCTATGGGGTTATTTGAAATTCAAGGTTTATCTTTGTGTGATCCCGAACTGACGACCTTAAAAGATAGCATATCACATACTGTGTCGAGCATTCCTGGTGACAAATTACATTCGGCGGTCGAGGATAGTTTGTACAGTATGCAATCTGTGATGCAGGAGAAGGGGTGTCACATTGTAAAAGGGGCGCCAAGAAAACACTTTTATTGAATCAAGTGGTAAAGTGCACTGAAATGGTATCTTTGTAAACCTTTGGAACAGTTCATTAGCTGCATCAAAACGGTATTACACTGAACTTTCTTCTTTGGTCTAGTTACTCGTCTATTTTCCACCTGTGTAGAAAACAAAAATGCTATATTTCCCCTATCGGTAACTTTAGGAACTATTTTTTTTCACGACGTCTTTCCTGTCATCTCGTCATTAGTTCGCCTACCACATTCGGTGATATTGCAGATAATAGTTCGAGGTACAGATTTTTCTGAGTAGTGTCAGTTTGAAAACAAACACCGTGTATTTGACACTCGTACTTTTCTTTTAGTTCTGATGAGATTCAATGTGAAAAGACTCAATTTAATTTGAAAAAAAAGTTTTAAATTTTAGAAAGGATTTAGAATGGATAGCATAAACTAATTAATAAATAACTTCTTATTTTATTTTTGAAGGAAAATAAGCATTTTATAAAGCTAGATTTTATTACGCGTGATTAAATTATAAATTTATATTTACAACGTTCTCGCCCATTTTCGTAAAACGGTATCCGTAGTAAATTTTGCCTCATTTTGAGAGATACATTAAGTAGAGCTTGTTTTGGGTTACGAATGGCCGCAGCCGTGCTCTCGAAAATTCTGTCTATTATTATATGAAAGCAGATTATTGCCCTCGAAAATTTACATTTAGTAGTTTCTTAGCATGTGTTTGTTGTTTTGCAATTGTGTTTTTGTTCTTAAATGTGAATAAAATCTGTTAATCTTTTTATTTATATATTTTATAATTAAGTATTTGTAATTTTTTATAATTTACAAATTTAACAAGTTGCTATCCTTTATAATTAAATATTTTTATTGTATTTTTGCTGGGTTATGTATTCAATCATTTGTTTCCTGGGCTATATATCAACGTATTCGATCAGGATATAGTTGCGGTATATACTGTAAATTATCCATACCATATGAATGAGTATACGAAGAAACGTATTTGATATGCTTAATATTCAGGATTCCCTACATTGTGGCTACATTTTTTAGCTATATTACTTCCTTTATTTATATTTAGACTTTTACGTAACTTTTTAAATTAGTAAATATAAAAAGCAAATGTATATATCTCTTTCTTTAATATACATAAAATAATAATTTTTACTGATTAAATCGTGTTCATACTATTTGATGAAGCAGCTGAAGTCCGACACCTATGAAACTCTTCAAAGTTTCAACATTTTCTGTAATGAACAAAAACTCCCAAAAATGAACTACCATGATTTAAATGAAGTCTCGCTAATATTACAAATGAATACAATCATTCAAAATAAAATAAAACGTCAAAATAATCAAACTGTAGGATTATTTTAATTTTCTAATAGCTACTTTTAATTCTGAAACCTTTCCTTTAAATTCTTGTTTTCCACCTACATCTGTCTGCCAGAATGAGATTTCAGTACCGCGTTTTATTTAAATGAAGTAGAACCAGTATTTAATGGGAAGTTAAGTCACTTCCGTAGAAGAGAAGTTCTTATGACGATTTATTATTGGGATGACGACAATTTCTTATGATTTCTTATGACGACACCCAACTTATTATTGCAATGACAGTTATTGATGACATAGGCGTAGATTCCTGCATCAATCCGGCTATTCGGCGATTGGGATCCTTGAAATTAAGGACCCAGTTCAACGGAGCACGATATTTCTGTCGAAGAGGTATGGTGGAAATGTTCTATGGCTTTAACTAAGTCGAGCAAACCTTTCCTGGTGGCAAAGCAATTCTTCTCCGGCTTAATTGCCGGAGAAGATTTATATGTCTAATTGCTAAAGACTGGATAAAGCCGCTTCTTGCATGTCCTTTAGAAGGCTTCCTACTTCTTGGTCATCCATCAGTAGAGGTTTTGAATGCTGCTTGATAGTATGATGACCCCCGTAACAGTTTATGCTGTGCCAAACTGGTTCAGCGTGTGTCCGATGATGTGTTAAAGAAAACATCCTGCAATTCTTGAATGATACGTTCTGCAGCTTCCTCTCTCCTTTCTTACTTGCGCATTCTGCAGTAACTCCGATTTTAGCTCTCCGAAGACACAAGCTGGAGGACTGATTGTCGTTTAAGATAGTCCATTTCAGTAAACTGCAGTTACTTCGCTTTTCCTAATAACATAAGCCTTACCTCTTATTTTTTCATCTGTCACAGGAATGACGGTAGACGTGTGCCAAGGCTACTAATATTCCTTTTGGGTTTTTTTAGTTCTTAGTCCTTAAAGTTCTTTTGGTCTTTTACAGAGGACATTCCATTATGTCGTACCGAAAATTTCTGTTCTCATCTATGGATGCAAATAATAAAATTTCGTTCTTGCAGATACTGTGATATCGTCTTGACCTAATATTTAGTGACTCCTTTAGCTTTGATTCCGATCAGGGTTATGTCCTCAGAGGCAGTACAGTATGCAGTTCCTAGAGACATTAGGTATTTTTTTGAAAGCAGGAGGGATGAAAAACGAACAACGCCCTCTCCGGGACTTCACAGACGAACCTCTCTAATACGCGTCGAGCGTGCTGACCACTACATTAAGAAGCCATGCTAAGAAGGCGGCAGATATACCTTATATACTCGTCCTTTTAAAGGGCGACTGGGATTAGAGAACCCAATCATCAAATCCTGGTGGTGGAGAATCATCATCCACCACCTTTTTAGTTCGGGCCCCACTGTAGAGACATTAGGTTATTTTGATGCTGAGAGAGGTGAAAAATGAGCAACGCGCTCCCCGAGAGTCGAACCACGGACCTGTCTGACTGACTGAGTGTGCTGATCACTACACCACGAAAGCATGCCCAGAAGGCCGGAGAAATACCTTACAAGTTCATTATTTTTAAAGCGCAAGCAAAAATTCTATTTCCTTAGAAAATCTAATCTTTGTATGCAAGGGTTTGTATTATCTGTCACATATATATCATATGATGATGGGAGGCACTTTAAACTTGAAACGTTTTAATATGTTAAATCTTCGAATCGTGAACATTCTCTTTCATGCTAAAAAATGTAAGTCACATTTATGAAATCAATAATTTTTACTGGATGTTCGTAAAAGTTTGCTTTAGAAGTTATTTCTTTAATTGTTGATCTCAGGCATGTAAAACTTGAAACTATTTGAGATGAGATAAAAATTTATTAGAATGATATCATTACTGTGGTTGAATAATTTTTGAAAGACAGAAGGACAAACAAAGAAACACAGAAAACAAACAAAGAAAGACAAACAGAAGTGATTTTCTTTTTTGGAAATAATTATGCTGTAATTAAAACGCTTCTTGTATTTGCATGAAACATTATTTGACACATTCCAGGAAGAATGCATTAACATAATTCAGTATCTCATATTTTGCTGACTAATACTTTTGTCTTTGTCTAAATATTATTCATTATTTTATTTGTACTAGACTGCGAGATTTCTTTTCTGTTTTTTTCCTGTTCTATTTTTAACGAAATACTATAAATTTCGCATCTAAATACATTTGTTTTAACTCATTAAAAAGTGAGTTTTTAACTAATTGTAATTTTTGCAGTATGGCGCTACATACATTTTTTATATCGCAATTCTTTAAATAGAACTTTGAAATTGGTTCTGTAAACCGATGTACCCTAAATGAAATAGAAAATGCCTAATTAAGAATGTATGGCAAAATAAATATCAAGGAAATAAAGCTTGTAGCCACGTTCTTCGAGCTCCCTGTATCAGACTATAATTATACTTTCTAATGTTTTCATATAATTTGCTGAATTATTGATTGTACTAATTTCGATTGCAGAGGAATTCTCAGGTTTAGAATTTTTTAATATAAATTTGCATTTGTATTATCTCTAAGTACTAGATTAAACAGAAAACGTTTAATGTTAAATATGGTTTTTATAGATAGCATATTATCTCTCATTTTCATCTGCGTGGAGAGATATGCATTAAAGCATAATGGATAACTGTTTTCGTGCTATAAAACATTTTGGCGATTCCTTTAGCTTAAATTCAGTAATACATTTCCAGGACTTTTAAAAGACAAAATTATGAATTCATTTGGGGTATTTCAAAGCAACTGCACCAGTAAATATATCTTAATCAGTTGTATGCAGACCCACGATTACAACTCATAAATTTAATCAAATAAGACATGCTCTTCAATTAGAAAGAAAAATAAAATTTAGCCCCAAAACATTTTTCAAAAATTCTATGCTCAATAAAATAGAAGTTCATACTCAGGTATACATATTTTTAGGCAATACTGGTGTTCAAACAAAGCCATGTAAAAACTAGAGAGAAGTAAAATTCTGTTAGGTTGAGCACAAGTATTAGTAAATTTCAACCCAAATACTAAAAGAGGATTTTGTAATGTTTATAAAATTTCTTATCTGTTTTGTTATTGCCAGAGTGAGAATTTTCCGACACTTAACTTTGAGTAAGGTTATATATTACTCAGGCGTACTAATATTTTGCCAAAGCACTCGTGTGGTTAAAGCTTTTTCGGACCATAATGCTTTTAAAATCAGAAACAAATTTCAATAACCGAGAAAAAAATAATTGAACTGGAGAAAGAACTGGAGCACTGGAGAAAATAACTTGGCCTATTTTGGGTAGTTGTTAAACCAGTGTACGTAGAGAGGCATAGGTATGTTGAGAGGCTTTACCAGCACCTATTTAGAACTATAGATAGTTGAGGTGCTACTGTACCTTGCTAAATGTTATGTTTCTGGTTCAATTTTAAGGAAGAACACCCTGAACAGTCCAATCTCCTACTCGTCTTCACTTGCTATCGGTCTTTGCAAGGAACTTTTGGCTGGTCGTGCATTTTAAGCGACTCCTTGCTGCACTGACACGAGATGCTTACAAACAGCCTCACCTTCTCCGGAATTCGCATCCGGAACCATCGAAGCGGCAGTCAGCGTCTCTAACCAATTTATGACTAGACAGCTACTTAACTAGTTAGTTTGACTAGATGGTTTGACTTTGTCTGATTAGATGGCTCTTAAACTAGTTATATGGCCTGATAGCATTCGTTTTCGTATCTTAAAAGTCTTTTTTGTATTCTAGCAGTAGAGCACATCAATAGGATATGACTGTTAATTGCGCGATAGACACTTCGACGGTGAAGTGCTGCTACAATGAGATGGTAACTCTATTTTGTCAATTCTGTGTTACTCGGGTGAAAAAGCTGAAGATGGAAAATGTGTTTACCTAGTGAAGGGAAAGATTATCATTTAGATTTTAGCTTAGAATAGGGTTTTTAGCTAACAAATAGTGACAAGAATTCGCAAATACAATGAAATAATATTTATCAACTGCGAATTACTGAATTATTCTATCATATTTCAATTATAATTCTAATATTACCCACTGTCATCATAATGATTTGAAAGTAGATATACATCCAACTGACGCTTTATTTGAAGAAAAGGTATAACGCGGAAAAAATGCAGCTCAGTGCTGAAGAACCTGCTTCGAATAATGGCATGTTATGTAAATGAGTTTTACTCTACTTCCTTAATTATTCCATTTGTTCGGAACGTATTTGAATGTCTTAATGATTTAATGTCAGATTGGTTATTCATAAACTTTATGTGGATCATACCAACTACGAAATTCCAAATATTCCTTTCACTTCTTTTAAGCTGTTGCATCTTAATTGCAACTAGGTAAATTGCCTAAGGAATTCATAATTTATTTCAAGCGTTTTAAAAGTGATTATATCTCTAATATGAACAAAGACCTGGTTTCAGCTAAAAAGGCTTAGATAAACTTTCAAGAAGTATCAATTTGAGGAAAAACTAACCAAAATAAATGTGGGCAAATAATTGTAGACTTACTTCAAAAGTGTGTTTGTAATTCTAACGGTAGTGATTATATCTCACGAAAATTCTCTATTTAAGTTATAATTAATTTTTTTACTCTCAGCGGTTTCCAATAAACTAAATAAAATTACGAGTACTCGTCATCAACACAGGAAATCTTTGGAGACGTAACTATCTTCCACGGCAAGTGAAATTATTAAAATGTGCATATCATTTAGGTAACAGTCCAGTTTTATGCGAAGGTAAATTGTATATATTAAAACAGTGAATTTTTCTACGATATTCGCATTTTTGTTGAAATCATATATATGTCATATATATAAAGAAACTGGATGGTTTCTAAATCCTCTCGAAATGTGTAAAGTTGTATAATTAATTAATTTACAAGGTAATTTAGTATTATGAATTCCAGTGATATTATTATTCGGATTTCTATCGATCACACAGTAAAGCAATGGCTAAATTTATTGCAAAATCTACGTTTCGAACTGGGATATCGTAAAATATTCAAGCTTATTTAACTTTTAATCGATATGGTAACAACGATAGCTAATCAAAAAGATGAATAAGCAAGAAATGTCTGTATTTCTGTGTAATCTGGTTCACATCACCGATAAAGGAAACTCAATAACCAAATTTTCATAACATGCACACTCAAAACCTTCACCGTAATATAGGCAAACATCTAATATTTCACCAAAATCGATTTTAATCCTTCAAAATGTCCTTTTAAAAATTGCAAACCCTTTTTCAGATTCACCAAATAGTAAGTTATACGTCCTGTATCTATCCAGTGGAAAGAAAAGCATGAAAACAATACTGTCGATTTTATTTTTGTACCTGTACTATCTTAAAAATCGTAATTTTGCATAAAATCAAATTTTTCATTGTTATGCAATCGCATCAGTTAATTTTAATATGAAAGCTGCAACTGTAGCTGTTATTTCTCTTACAGTGCTTGATTAATGAGTGCGAAAGGATACATCTGTATTCTTTGTTTGACTACGATTTTGCACTTTTCAGTCCTATTCCTTTTTGTTATGACCTGCAATGACTAAACCCTGTATGCAAATA
>KK113678.1:258346-287081 GCA_000611955.2 Stegodyphus mimosarum | reverse complement strand
CACTAATTTGAATGCTAATAAATGAATGTTCAATAATTGAATACTATAAATTTAACGTAGCCTGTATTGTATATTTATCCGCTTTGGGTTGAGAAGTCAGAACGGAATGGTGAGCTTTGCTTGAAAGTTAGACTACTTCTGTATTTATGTATAGCTATCTGAAATTCACTTTCTCTTCGGATATAAAATCAGACAATGGATTTAAGTAAATTCTCTTTATTTGGAAGGCACTCTCAGTATAAATTACACTCACGTTTGTGAAAATTGCAACACCAAGAAGGAATCGTCATAATTGAATGCAATTTAATACACAGTTGAGTGGTAGTGGTACAAATAAATGATTAAATGTTCAAAGCAAACAAACAAGAACAAGAGATCAGAATCAGTATTTTGTGTGGCCACCACGCGCCGCAATAAGTGCTGTTACACGACGTGGCATGGAGTCAAACAAAGTTTGAATGTCTGACTGAGGAAGAGCATTCCATATCGTTTGTACGCGTACCCAAAGTTCGTCTGCAGACGCAACAGGACGAGGATCACGAGCAAGACGCCGACCAATGACATCCCACACATGTTCAATTGGCGACATATCCGGGGAACACGCAGGCCAAGGAAGAAGCTGTACCTGCTGCGCTGCAAAGAAGGATTTAACAATCCGAGCAGTATGAGGGCGGGCATTGTCCTGTTGAAATACAGCGCCTGGCAAGCTTTGAAGGAAGGGAACAGCTTCGGGCTGTAGAACTTCACGGATATACCGGTTGCTGTTCAGATTGCCCACAATTCGTAGCAATTGAGATCGTCTATGATATGCTATGGCGCCCCAGACCATAACTCCGGGTGTTCGTCCACTGTGGCGTTCGATAATGCACTCCGGAAGGTGGCGTTCACCGGCATAGCGTCTGACACGAATGCGGCCATCATGGTACCACAAATTAAAGCGGGATTCGTCAGAAAACACGACATGCTGCCAATCAGCACGCCAGTCTCTATGCTGATTGGCCCATTGTAGCCGCAGGCGGCGATGGTCGTGCGTTAGGGGGATCCTGTATAAAGGAGTCCGTGCGCGCAGTCCACACTGCAGCAGACGTCTACGAATTGATGAAGCACACAATGAAACACCTGTAGCTATTGACCACAGTGCTGCCAATTGTCTAGAGGAAGCTGTACGGTCCGTCCGCGCCATGCGGACCAGGTGTCTATCATCGCGAGCTGACGTCACATTTCGGGGTCCACTCCCGGATTTCCGAGTTGTCCGACACTCGTCCGTCCACTGCTTCCAAACGCGCATCACTGTGCTGCTGTTACGCTGCACACGAGAGGCTACTGCACGATACGACAATCCAGCTTCCCGAAGGCCGATGATTCTCCCTCGTTCAAACTCTGTAAGTTGTTCAAATCTCGCTCTCTTTCGTCGACGAGGCATAAGTACAGATTGAGTTAACGTTTACCACTAGCAGATAACCACCGATAACCATACACGCCTCGCTACAGCCGTCTATTTATTCGTATCCATCAGCCGTTCAGAGGGCGCTGCTCAGCATACGCATGCGCTACGGATTTGCAATTCTAATCATTTGCATATCATGCGCTACTTTGCATTTCCTGAAAATTTCAGCTCACTCGCGTAAGTCCTTCATGGTGTTGCAATTTTCACAAACGTGAGTGTAGTTACATACTATAACTAGCTGATACCCGCCTGCTTTGCTGGGCACACTATCTATTTGAATGTGAACCTAGACTTCTTATATGGACGAAATGTCTAATTTTGAATTGATAATTAATGTAAGATTTTTAAATTTAAAGTTAGGAAATATAGTGCTAGTCAGTGAATCTGTCATACACAGGTTTCCACATCACGCATGAGATACTATGTATTGGGATGCTTCCCTATTATGATACCCGCCTAGATACCTACCTAAATAGTTTATCGGTTAAAGTGATTACTTTGACTGATAAAATATATCCAAATATTGGACATGCCACACTAAATAGTTTATCGTGGTTGAAAGAAAGAGCAATTCATATTCTTAGTATTTAGCCTATGATGGTATAACAAAAATCCATTTTGGACAGGATTTACGTAAAATCCGTTCTTAGTGCGCGTCTACATCGTGAAATGAGTAACTGTGCAAAATTTCAAGTCAATCGGGGGGTAGTTTCGGAGATCTCGTGATGAGTCAATGGTATTCCGCTTATATATATATAGATGTGGAAATTAATTGGGAAAAAGTGTGTTTTTCTTTACAAAATTTTAAGTTGATTGCCAGCTGGCACCAGCAGGTTATTAAAAGCTGCTTTATCTGCTTTAATGTCATTTGTATTTCTACTTTGGACAGTTAAGAATTGGTTTAGACTATCTATTAGGATTATAGCACCGTTTGTAAGCTTGTTTCTGTCACATTCTTGTTAAGTACAGTTTGAATGTATTTATTTTAGTGTACTAAAAAGGGATATAATGCATAGAAGAAAAGCAAAGGTTATCACACTTAACAATAACACATTCATACGGATATCAAATTTCGCTTCTGCGCTTGGCGTTGAAAAACCGAGCGTTTCGCGAATTCTGAGAGTACACAATGAAACTGAATCGTTTTCTCTAGAAAGCAAGTGCAAATACGGAAGGAAAAGGAAAACAAAACTCCAAAATACGATCATTTTCTACTCCGAAATGCCATTATTAATCCAATAAAAACTAGACCTTAAAAGGGAATCCATTGCCTATTCTTATTGGTATTCAAACTTCAAACATGCAGCGTAGACTTTGGACTGCTGGTCGGAAGGCAAGAAAGCATATTAAAAAACAATTTTTGACGCTTGAAATAAAGCAAAGCTATGATTATGGGTCAAAAAATACAAATCTTGGATAATAAATGACTGCAAAATGTTGTTTTTAGCGATGAGACTCAAATTAACGTATCCTCAATTAACAATCTTAACGTATCCGAAAAACTGCAAATTACCATCGGAAACAAATGTTTTGGAGATTTTCATTGCAGATAACTCTGGTGATCTAGTTAGTATTGACGGAAAGATGAATTCCTCAAAATATATAGAAAGTTTATAACATAAGAGTGCGCCACTGTCAAAAGCCTTTGCAGGGACATTTCAACATGACTTGGTTGGTTTCCCGCCACAATTCAAAATTTATTAAAATGCTCATGTTAGAAAACAAAATTCTCCTGTTAGATTGACCTGGACATTCCCCAGACTTAAATTCGATCGAAAACCTGTAGTATATTCTCAAGGATCATCTTAGCAAAACAGATTGTACGACAAAATAGTACATGATTAAAAACGCTATAGAAGTGTAGTTCCGATAAAGAAGTAAGCATTTTATGTGCAATACTAGTAGAACTAATGTCTAAATGCATGTCATTTGTGGTTATGGTGGACATATTTACCATTATTTTTACTGTTAGCAATGCATATAAAGGTATGTACACAGATTATAAAATAGTCGCTTTGTCGCAAATAATTTGCACACTATAGTACATTCCCATCGTCAGTATTTTCCCACTTACATTCCACACAAATTATTGATTCAGCTCTCTTCGGATCCCTGTGATTTCACAGTTACTCCAATTCGAATCCAGACGTTTACAACTAATTGCTGAGACAGAAAGGGATAAGTTACGCAGAGAATTTATAATTAGCAACAAAAATACATTCGAGCTGATACCCGATTCTAGCAACGCAGAGAATCAAACTTGCCGGAAAATTAAAGTTAGTGGAAGACAAAGGACTTAATAGAGGCTGAGAACTCAGTTATACTTGTAGTAAGTAATGTTGACAGTGTTAGATACAAATGTTGCTAGTTTCTCTCGAAAATAGTTTCAAAAGAGCAACGTCCTCCTTCTTAGTCATGCTAGTGCATTCTAGTAAAGTTATATTTCTTCACTCTGTAGCTAGAGGTTAAGGTTTCAGCAAAAATGTTTATTTCTACTTCATTCTACCAATACAGTACGGACTACATTTGCAATAATTTCTCTACCATAGTATCTTGACTGTTGAGGTGTTTATGTGAAGAATTCCTGTATAATATTTAGCAGATTACGAGTCCAACCTTTAAAACGTATTTAAATACTGTTAATTGATATGCAAACCTTGCTTTTTAATTTGTTGAAACGATATATGATAAAAATTATTTTAAGCTTTGTTTTATAATTATTAGTTATGGTTTTAAGTGTGGTAAACTCCCCTAAACAGAAATAAATAAACAGATAAAATTTTAGAATGTTCCATGCCAAAAAAGACTGGAATTTATGGATGCTCAAAACATAAAACTGATAACAGCAATTTATTTGTTAACGCATAATATTTCATTACCTAATTGTGGAAAGCAGTGTAACTCATAAGGAGTTTAAAATAAGAAGATTATGAAATTTGCATTAACATTGTGAGGACATATTATTTCAGACATTACACGAGACCGGTTCTAACTACTAACCGATGAAAAGTTATTATCGTGGCAATTATCCATAGTTTCTATATAATATGAACAGTTTAGAGCTGTTTAGTGCACAGAACAAATAAAGGATTTTAATAATAGAAACTTATCGGTTTACAAAATTTGTGCGGTTTCAGTAGAAATGTGCAGTCTGGGAATTCCTAGTGTGCTATGTCATTATGCTTACTTCTGTCTGCCAAATGCTATATATACCTGTAATTAATATATCTAACTTAAATACAATATTCTCCCCTTTTTATTAATTTTATCGCCCAAAAAATTAAATATAGTATATTCCACCCTTTTTTTGTTACCAGTTTTATCAGCCGAAAATGAAGAGGGGAAAATTATGCGAATTTAATTTCTGAAGGCTGTGGTTACAGTGAAAACATATGAAATGGAAAGTAGTCATGGATAAACTACATGTGACTATTTCAGTAACTAATAAGATTTCTTCATTTCTACTTCTGCAATTTGAACCTTGTCCGTTCTTATTGTTGTTTCTGCCACCTCTCGGACCTCAAATCATCCATTATACAGGATATTTCAGCAAATCGGTTACAAACTTTCAGGAGAGGTAGACTACACCTAGACGATGGAAAATCACGCAGCAATGCATGGTTGGAAACGCTTTCTTGAAAACGCAAGAAGGAAGGACACGAACAGTGTGACAAAACATGCTTTATTATGGTTAGTGCAGCACAAACCAACAAATAAGAACAAAAGCAGACAACGATCGTCATTAAAGAAGATGTTCGAAATTACGACCTCAGACCATGATGCAGGTTTCACACCTCCGGCGCATGGAGGTCCTGCATCACGTATGGAGGAGGATCGCATGGAGAACGCATGACATACGGTTCCTGCATTACGGTCCGGGTCGTAATTTCGAACACCTTTCTTGATAATGATCGTCTGGTTTTGTTCTTATTTCTTAGTTTCTGCTGCACTAAGCATAATAAACATTAAGAATAATAAACATTATTCTGACCCTGTTCGTGTCCTACCATTATTGTGTTTTGTGTTGTCACTAACGTGCCAAGAAAGCGTTTCCAATCAGACATTGCTATGTGCGTTTCCATCCTCTAGGTGTACTCTATCTCTCCTGAAAGTTTGTACCCGATTTGCTGAAGCATCCTGTAAATTTAGAGAAAGTAAATATGCAGCTAACTCAAATCGCACACTAAATTTCAATTCGTGTTTGCGCTTCCGTGTATGGTCGGTTCTTATATTAGGCTGGTATAATTCGTGATTCGTTGCATCTCCGTCGGTCAAAGAGAATTTAATCCTGAAACAGCAAATCATAGAATTTTACCTTCCCGACTGTGATTAGTTAATAAAATTATCTGTATCTCAGTTATAATCTCGTTTATAATAAACATATGTATTGTTATATAATTAACCGTTTCCACGCTGCTTTGATGCCCCATAAAAAGCACAAATTTCATTGAATATATTTTAAATCGTTTATATTGGAATAATCAGAAAAGGTAAGAATTACGAGATAAAAGTTTTGAAACAGCGTGACCTTTAAAGTACAAAGAAGCCTAGTGTTTGAAAATGTAATTTTTATCTTCCAGTAGCTTTAGATAGTTTTTCTATTTTTTATCATAAAACACTAAATCTCAGATAACCACATTATATTAAGTTATTGCTCCCAGTGAAGTGCACCTGAGCATTGTTTTTACATCAGATGACATTTTAAACGTTACATTACCACCATTATTAAATTAAAATTCAGCAAAACCAAATATGATATACAGAACTGAAACCAATAAAAAACGTATTCAATTTCCAAGATATATATGGGCATATCTTAGAGAATATATGTAGATAATTTCCATTACATAAAAAACGCGAAATCTTTGAGTTTGATAGGAAAGTCGAGCTTAGTTCCTTTCATTCCATAGCGCAGAGTTTAACTTATCGTTAGTAAAATAATTTCCTTCATTCATATTTTAAAATAATTAAATTTTTTCCATTAAGTAGTGTAGTTAAATAGTAATTAGATTTCGATAGAGGTAATTTTGTAAAATTTTTCCATTTCTTTAGTAATAAATCTTCTAGTTCTATCTTATTCTGTCTTGGCCCTTTTTAGTAACTAACTTTAGGAACACGTAACAAGTTACTAAATGTGAAATGATTTTGAGATGAGATTAAGTATTAAGCTTACCTGTTAATCTATTAAGTTTACTCTTAGAACTTTGGTAATGTTATCAATGCTGTTTATCTTTAATTCTTAGTTGCTGCTAGTTGCCAAGATAATTTAATGCCTACGGGTGGGCTTTCAAGGCAGTTCACTGTTGGTTAAAATCAATTAAACGTCCTATAGATTTAATTTACCTCTCTGCGTTACCTGAATAAATAATTGAGGTTCTATGTCATGTGTTCATGTGTTTGTGTACTGGAATATTTATTATTTATTTATTAATGTCATAAAACAGCAATACGGATGCAATAAACTCAGTTTAAATCTGGTAGTTTTAAAATTTTGTTCTTAACAGAATTTTAAGTTAGATATTAATTTTCGCTTAATGCAATACTTTCCAATGAGTTCAGGCTAAATAGCTTATTTTACAAACTGAATAAAATGTAAATCAGTAATAATTTTACAACTTAGTTGCACCTTCAATGCAAACGGTGCGAAAAGGTAGTCTAAATCACTTTGTCGAGTAATGGGGAGAAAACACATTTTATGCGCTGGTCCCCAATACTGTTTTTACACAAGTAAGAAACGGCTTATTCATAAATGATTTATACCTGAATATTGCAGTTACGGCCTTTCTAAGTCTCTAAATACCAGTTTTCTCAGCGAATGAAGAAGGTTGTATCTTGCTATAAAATACAGACTTAAAAACCTAAATAAAGGTTCTTAATTCTTTTTTAATAAATTTTTAATAATTCAATAATACTTTTTTAATAAATAATTCGAGCAAACATATCGTATAAGATAACGATGAGCAATGTTGAACATTCACAACAGTGGAGAAAATAATATCAGAAATTCTTAATGCAGCAAAAATCAGGTAACTCTTAAAAAGCTGATAAAAGTTCGATTTTAAACGCCTTTTTCAATATTACGATTTCTAAATTTTCTGACACTTTTTAAGTACTACAGAAAATGGTTTGTTAATATTGATTAAATTAAAACAACATTTACAACCAAATTGAAAGAGAAATCCTCCAAAATATTATTATAAATAAAAGTAAAAAGTTAAATCTGAGTAAAATTTAAATTTTTGCAAAACCTATTTCAGATTGGTATAGATTTTCAATAAAACTCTATAAATTTTGCGGGAGATTAAACAGAGTTTCTTTTTCTTCAGGAGCAAAATGCGTTTTTTAAACGTATTTTCAATGCAAAAAATTAAAATAATATTTTGCAAAAATGTTTCTATTCCTGGCGACGAGGAATCTTTTTCCGATTCCCTCAAAATTTATAGAGTTTTATTCGAATTTGAAGACAAAATAAGGTATTTTTGACTAATTTCAAAATTAACAATTCCATTGCATGTGTAAAAAATATCAATTTCCATATGAATTAATTTCTAGAGAAGTTGCACCATGTCTCAAAAGGTCGAATAAATTTCAGAATAAGTGGAAGTTAACAACACATTAGCTGACGCGACGTAAATAAAATATGCATAGCTATAATGCTTAAAAGCAGTGCTTTTTTTACTAGCTAAAACGATAGTGAGACTAACAAAAACGTGTGTTTATGAGCAAACTCAGAAAGAACCTTCCAAAAGGGTTTGGCCTATCATTAGGATTGATATGTTTTTAGTGCATTTGATTATGGCTAAGCACTCGAGGACTATCTACCTAAAAAGAGGGATGTCTTCGTAGAGGACTTTCTAAGAGAAACTCGCTCATATGCCCGTTACACATAGGGAAAACCACGAAATCCCCTATGCAGCCAGCCCGCAATCAGTAAGAAAAGAAACATATAATATCATATACTGGTGAAAACGTGAACTACATGTTGTAAAGAATCAAGTATTGCAACTCGTTAAAGTTCTCTGCGAAATAAATTTTATTCCGCAATGCTAAGCCCACACATTAAAAAGCAGTGTAAAAATTTGTGTCGTCCGCTTCAAATATACTAGTTACATTTCATTGCCTGATATTGCACTCCCTTTCTTTGAAACAGGAAGCTTATTGTGTTAAACTATAACCCTGCTGCGTCGACACACAGATACCTTCAAAAGCATCGACAGCATCCAAAGAAGAAAAGGGTAAATTTGTTCTTCAGTAGAGTTTTCTGAAGTTCAAAATTCCTGTGGTTACTTTTTTTGTAGAGCTGAATACTAACCGTAACTTTGATGGGAGGAAGGAAAATATGCTTTGCAGGAAAACCTGGAGGTATTTACGTCTAGCGCTCGGTCTAATCACGTGTTAAGCGTTTGGGGACACCGAGAATACTCGGGAGAATCACTGCATGATGGTTTTCTCATCCCAAGGTAACTTGGGCAGATCAGGGTTAAAGACTAACGGTAAATATAAATTTAGAATTTGTAGCATTAACTAAAAGAGAGATATGGCATAATTCTCGAGAAAATACATATCGCCAAGTGATTACGTTATTTGAATAGCTTTGGGGGAGAATAATGTGATAAGGTTGTTTTCGGTCCAAAGATTGAACGTAACGAATAATTTAGGAAAAATTATTTTTTAGAATATAAGTTTCATGTCTTTTAGGAGAAATTTCAAAGATTGTTTTCGACTGATCTTTATTATGACACAAGAGGATACAATAAGGATAAATTTCACACAGAGAATGAGAGATTGTACTTGCATAAATATCAAATAACTTACATAAACGCATAAATATCAAACCTATGAAAAATGGAGCAAACGTTGAAATTTCTTTTATTTTACGTTGGTTTAAATTAGCTTCATTAGCATGTGTGGTTGAGCTTTCATCAAATTAGGATATCTCGGTACTCAGTATATCTGCTATAGTTATTCAATTTCGCATGTCTTAACATAAACCTTCTTCACCCTCGACGGAAATAACTATTTTATTTTATTACATTACCACTGCATTCGTATGTTATATATCGAAGCAAATTTCACTTCATCAGCATTAGTTAGAAATTATCTATATTAATTATCATTAAAATTACAATTATAATAACCTAACACCAATAACGAATAAAAGTAGTTTTGCTGCTATAAAACAGTTTGTGGTTCCGTTTTCTGGAATAATACAAGTACCCACTTAGTAGTGCTTATGTGAGGTATCCGTTCAAAGCATCTCTGTTTTATTCTCTGTGAGACTTTTTTGATGGTACTGCTATCAGATGTAAAAAAACGTACAGATTACCGCTTGACGGTTACTATAGCTCTGTGATATTTCGTGGGTAAACCATGTACTAAATTTTGTCCTGTCCATGTCGTGCTAATGATGACCATATCTAGGATTCGATTAATGGACATATTTAAGATCTTTTGCTATTTCATGTAGAGGCAGCCTAGTATTGTTTCCATCAGATTCCGGTATCGATACCGGTCTATATCGAATAAGATATCTAAATCCGTCACTCATTTCGAATCGTACCATCTATATTTTATTCTCCTTAAAGTCTGAACCAAAGATTGATGATTTAAAAATTCTCAACACAGACTTACTTGAATTCTATTTGGTTAACATACTGAGTCTCATAAGAACGTGCGGCATAATACAAAGGCTTTCCAAATTTCAGAAAGCCCTTCCGTATTTGAAGTGATGCAAGATTTCACTAGCACAAACAAAAAAAACTCTAATTTATTTATGCTAGAAGTAAAATCTGCAGAATAACAGACGGTGCAATTTAGAAAAATCATGAAAATTCAAACAATTTTGGCTTCAACCCAGTAATTCAATCTTTTACACGTAAATGGTTATAAAGACTACATAAAAATATGTCAAAATGCTTTTCTTTTCTTCTGATAGTTCTAGTAAACCTCATCTATAATGTAAACTGTCATATTTTCAAATATGCAAAGACTATATGAAATTTCTCTTTCACTTCAAATAAAAGCACTCCATAAATTCATTTATTAAGAAAATGCTGTTTATTTATTTATAAGCATAATACATAGATGATGTTGTTTTAAGCCTACTGCGGGTGGTCACGTTTCTATGTAATAATTAATGACACACAAATTATGCAATACAATGCCTGTCGTGTGCATGGTTACATTCATCCGAAGCTGAGATATTTCCATTTTCTGATGCTAATTTGGAAACAACTATTTTTCTGCTACATTTTGCCACTGAGCACGCAACATTAAATTTGCACTTAAAAAATAATTTCTTTCAATTTTCAGAATTTATGTATTTTTAAAGCTGTCTGCAGAACTTTCATTTAAAAGGTTTTCTCCTAGTTTTCTGTTCAAGAATGTCACGTCTAATTATATCTTAGATTTCAAACAAATGAATTTTCTTGAGAAAGATAAATGGAATTTTTAACCTAAACAAACAAGTTTCCATTTCCAAAGAATATGGGAATCGTTTATTGTATTTTCTATTTTTTTGAGAATGCATTTGTCGCTCAAATATATCTTTATTGTGTACAATTCATAAATACTAAATTAATTAATAGATTGCCCTTTTACGTATACAACTTTAGTAAAAATATATTTAAATGTATTTTATTAGAATGTGTTAATTTCATTATAATCTGAAATAAAATGGAAATCCGAACTCATTTTGGTATATTAAAACTAAACTACCATATTAGCTTTCATAGTTCGTACTTTAATGTAATATAATATTCTTATTAGAGTCCTTAACGTTAATATCAATTTCCTTAGAGCTTAAAATTATCCAATATATTCCTTTTAATAGAGCTTTCCGACTGTTATTTAAATAACTCATTTACAAAAAAAAAGAAAAAGAAACATAACCATCACCTAATTATTATATCCCGGAGAATGATCAATATTTCCTATACATATAAATTTGAACTTAAATACACAGGGCAAAAATACTAATATAAATATTATTTTATTTTCTAGAATAATAGATTCTGGTAAATATAATTTAGTCTTCATTCATGGAATGAAACGTAACAATCATGTTCTCATATTTAAAAATTTTGTTCCCGTTCTTTTATAAATTCAATAATAGAAATACAAATCTTTGCTTTTCTTTTAATACATATTTCCTCATTACTTGTTTGCATTATATAATTTGTCTTACTTTGTTTTCTTCTTCTTTTTGCATTTCTCGTCATTTGGAAGTTGTTTACCTATGCAGCTTTCCTGATTGTATTAAGCTTCCTAGATTTAGATATTTCTCAGTTGGTCGGACACTGCGAATTCAATCGCTATAGTCGCCTCAAAATTTCATCACATTGCTTAAAATCTTTTATTTCTTAAGATTATACCTTTTTTTCCCTTCTGGCGCAGAAATTTCGGGCTTTATATTATTTATTTTGTACTTTGGTATTCTCAATCTGATAAAAGAAACTTAATTTTTTTGTTTATATTTGGCTCGTTTTCAAGAAGTTTCTTCTTGTGTCAACGGGTTCATTCTTTTCTTTCTGAACAGATTGCATTAGTTCAACATTTAGGCCATTTTGTTATACTTGTGTTTCATATTGATTTGTATGTATTAGCTTCAAAACGTTAGAGAGCGAATGCTATTTCCCCTCAAGCATTAAAAATTCACTAAAACGGAAAAACAAGTTCAGAGAAAAACTAATAATGCAAGTTAAAAAATAAATATAAATTAAATCTGGCATTCATTTTCTAAAACTCTATATTGTTAAATTTGAAGTAAATGCAAATCACTTAAAGAATTTTGCAGAAAGGCTTCATGGTATATTCAAGTGAAATAAATTCAACATCCTCTTTCATTTTGAACTTTATTAATTTAAAACATTCAGCATTCAATTTAATTTAAAACATTATAAGCTAAATTAAAGAATAGCTGCACATATAAAAACATAGCGTATTTTCAGCTGAAACAATATAAAAATTATAATATAAATGCAGCCTTGGTTTTCGGTTATAAAAATCTACTCATATCAAGAAAAATCGAGAATTTAAAGTTACTCTTAAAATTCTGGGAAAAGGTAGAAATAACTGTTGTTCGGCAGCTTTTTATTGGTATGCAAATATAGGTAAACAAAAGAGGACTAATTAAAATAAAAGAAGAAATTATATTTTATTTGAAATTAATCATTCAAGCTTGCAATAAACATATTAAATACATCGTTATATTCACATGAATCAATGATAGATGCTCAGGCAAAATTATAAGTACTTTTGTCTTACATTATATGTTTCAGTAAAATTACGATGAAAGTTAGTTTAAATGCTTACATAGAATCGTAATCTTTTAAATATATTATTAAACAATGAAGAATAAATAACACATGATTTTTCTTCTTTCGTAGCATATATTGAACTGTTCATTAGTATAGTTGTGATTTAGTGAACTGCTCATTTAATATAACGATATTCAAATTTAAAACAAAGAAAATCTGTTCTCTGTATGGATGCTATATTAATTCTTAGGAAATAATAGCAGCCCGAAGTCTGAGGAGCAAAACTGGAACCTTTTAAAACATCTCATCCACTAAATGATATAAAAAGATTTTTCTAAAAATACTCATATCATAATCAGCAAACAAACGTTCTAATATTTCTAAAGAAGACAAAGTCTTAATTTAAATTTATTGCTTGACTAAACTGGAAAAAGATAGCCTTTGTTATTGTTTAAACTTTGCATTGCTTCCTTACATATAATAACAACTGAAAAACATTTAATACGCTTTTTATGATTTCGTATATAACTAAACAGTATAACATTTATGTCATTTTTTAAAACAGTAAATAATCTCATTTCATCAAGCAAAAGCAGTAGCAGTAATAATGCGCGGTTTGATATATTTTGGTGGAATATTTCACAAAATGTTATTTTACTTACGCTGAAAACAAAGATTACTTGAATGTAACTCGTGGTACATAAAAAGTGTTAAAAACATCAAAAATCAACAAATTACAGAGGTTCAGATAAAATTATGAAGTTATATTTATTTTTTTCAATAAAATAGCTTCATTTTTAATCCGATGTAGATTATTGTACTACATTTATTAAAATTTCCCTCTTATGAATGTTTTATTCATACCTGTTTTAATATCTACTATAGCAGTATCAAACTAAGTATTTTATGTTACATGAAATCAATAAGAAGTTTTAAAAATTGAGATATTTCTATGCTCATATATAGAAAAGGTACATAATTTTTCATAGTTTGCAATTAGTTTTTAGATTTTGCAATTAATGTTTTGTTATTTCATATTACAGTATGTTTCATTAAGGCTAATTTTTCATTAATATTTATTATGTCATTAATGTTTCACAGTGCTGCATTTTCTATTTTGAAAGTCTGCCATTTTTACAAAGTTTGTTATAGGACTCCGATTTGAACTATGTGACAGCTATACGATATTGTTCATTTTGCAGTTCAAAAACCTGAGTGGGAACAGATTTAATCTCTTTTAAAAAATCCAGCGGGTCCCTCATTTACTTTCAGTATCCGTTGAGGTATAACACGATATATAGTCAAAAAATACCCTAAACTGTACGGGGATAACAGACTGCATTTGAAAGAGAGACCTGAACATTTTTTTTCGAATATGACAACTTTATTTAATAAAAATCCAGAGGGCTACTGCTAAAGCAATTTATATAAGTTCTATATACTTAAAATCTGAAAATAAAATGAACTTAAATTTTAAAAATTTAATTTACCATACACGAAGTTGCTAGCTGCGGCCAAAGCAAAATTTATGGCTTCTATGTGCACCTGAAAAGAAATGCGTAAACGCATTTCAATACGAATGAAATTCAGTTTATTATTTTCAACAACTATTTCCAAGCAACAACTAATTCGTAAATAATTTTCTTGTTGCCAAACCAGAAAACGGAAACTTTTGACTCTTCAGATTAATACGTATACGTTGTACGTCATGATTAAAGTTTCACGTAATATAACAACTTTTCTCAATATCAATAAAAGTATTAACGTGGAATTAACACCCCGTGTCAATTATCCTAACCTGAAACAAAAATGTTGCCAACGGCAGCTATTTATTTAAAATTCTGTTATTAACGGAACTTTTTCGACATATATTGACGTCACATGCAATCCGTGCTTTCTTCAACGTTAGAATATGACTTTATATAATAATAATATGCTTAACATTCGGCAATAATTTTATTTTATATTTTGCAAAACTTACATATTTTCGATTAACAAACTCTACTATTTGAAAACGAGCAGTTGCAACACTTTTCGAAATACAATAGATTTTTGGCTTCAGCGTGCGAGACTGTTGCCACTCTGAAAAATAAGTTCGAAAATTAGCATTTTCAAACTTTTAAATGAATATCTTGGCTTTTTAAAAATCGTGCGAAGATGAGAATGGAGGAAATGACTTCACTCAAATTTTGGGGATTCGGGAGTACCTCTTTCGAAATTCAACTCCCCGCCGTTACAGAGAGGAATAAATTACAAACAGACACATGCGCACAGATTTTAACAGTATAGATCAAGAGTTTCCAAACTTTTTAGCCCGCTGGCCATCTTTCACAAAGCTTCGAGGGTCAAGATCCAGTTAATTCACCATGTCACGGCGATGCAATTATGACGAACAGCCTACACGTGTTTAAACGAAGGAGTAAGATTTTTGTGATTGAATCTATACGCTATGATCTTACGAATAGCCGCACTTTTTAAACTTTCATGCAGTTTCACTTAACATAAATTTCTTAAAGCTGTTTTTAAACATTTGCAAAAATGTATTTTTGTCCCAGAATATTAGAGATTTCTTCGGTTTCGTATGTACTTTACTTTTCAATGGATTTACCTCACCGTTGTCACAATTCATATTGTTTAGATTTTGATCAGGTGCAAACTTTCGCTCATAGCTATTTCATATTTCAACCATGTTTTGTATGAAAAACATCTCCAAAATTAAATTAAATTACTACACATACAGAAGAAAATTAAGATTTAAATAAAATCACTACTGAAAATTTCTGTGAACCAACCTAGAATACTATTATGAGAGTAGAAAAGATAACACACGAAATCTTTATTCTTCTAAAAAGTGTAATAATAATTTTTTACTTCCTTGTGCGAAGTACAGGAAATACTGTAATCGCGAAAGATTTCGTATATCATATTTATCCATTCTGACCTCTCCTGAATCCATTTGAAAGATAATGTTATATTAGTGCCTTTTCACAGCACCAATGTTATAGTAGGGCCTTAGACGAACACCAAATATAAACTAGAGCCTTTAGTGGTTAGTACATTAAAATAAATAAGTTAAGTGCTTTGAGATTAATAATTTTAAATACCGAACAACCCAATGAATACTGGTGTTGGTGTCATGAGTAAATAAAATAAAACAGCATACTAAATTGATGAATGAAACAGACTTTTATTTTACTATTAAAATTAATTTGAAATATTGGCATTTAGAATTTAAGGCTTCCGGGAGAAAAAAAAATAAATACTGAACATTATAACATTTTAGCACATTAATATTAAACTCTAGAAGGATTCCACCTTAACATTTTAAATTTATATTGCATCAATTGACCAACTCTCAAGGCACTTTCAAAACCTTAAAAACCTTATCAAATATTGCAACACTTGACATACTAAATAAATGTGAAAACTTCCTACTACACTATTGCTATAATTTTTAGATATTTAATTTAACATTAATAAATTTTCTTCTATGGAAACATTATTGAAATTTCACTAGTTGCATAAAATGTCTAATTCAACGAAAGAAAAAAGAAAACTTAACTGTCGTCTTCAACCCAAGACTCCGGAAGCAGAAGTTCAGGAACAGAAAAGAAGGTTCAGGTGGAAATAGGCGACAAACCAAGGCCTTGAGTCTGATAGCAGGAAATCAAGCTCATCAGTAATCCAAGAGTAAACTTGTTCCAGAACACCAAGGAACAGGAACCGTAGTCAGGAGATTGGGAAGATGACTCGGATGACAAACCTCATAAGAAAAGAAGGTTCAGGTGGAAATAGGCGACAAACCAAGGCCTTGAGTCTGATAGCAGGAAATCAAGCTCATCAGTAATCCAAGAGTAAACTTGTTCCAGAACACCAAGGAACAGGAACCGTAGTCAGGAGATTGGGAAGATGACTCGGATGACAAACCTCATGTCCTTCACGGCAGATGAAAGGCCGGTCCTAATTCAGATGACGATGGAACAGATGGCCTGTCAAACGTAGGCCACAACGATATGGAGTGACGCTCCCAGGCTTGAAGATTGTCTTTTTTTTCTTTTTCTTGTAGTTATTTTCCCGTTTAGAGTCAAAGAAATTGATTACTTAGCGACTGTAGAACGTATACGTAGACATTAACTATTTATCATGTAGAGCATGAAAAATTAAACAGCATTGTTAAGCGGTGGCCTGAGGGAGCAAGAAATGGAGAGAGCGAAAATCGCGTGCACCGGCTTTTTGTTACAAATTTCTACCAACGCCGCCAGAATTCACTCAAAAGTGTGACAATTCCTGATAAAAACGCCTCGAAGAAAACAGTATAAAAATTCTTACTTTTCAAAGCTTTAATTCAACACCTTTCTTTAATCTCGCCAAATAGAAACAGGTGTTAATAGTAAACCTAGAACTCTACCGGAAACGCAAGGTGACTTGTGTATGACATCTGTAATATATGGTCATAAATCTTCATAAATCTCCCAAAAGCAGCTTAATAGTGACAAGATAGCAATCGCAATAATTCCTACGAAAGCTACAGAATTTTGTTAATTAAATTAGCATATTTCACAAACTAATTACGTTATCGACTTGGAAGTAATTTTAAATTAAATTGCAAATCTTACTGTTTCTTCTAGTATAATTATTATTATATAAACTCAAATTAAGTATTTCAAAATCCAGATTATATTATGAAAAACACATCCTATTCACATAGTCTGCTGCCAATTGCGTTCCGAAGACGAAAGTACGAACTTACTATCTTAAGAACAAAACTCATTAAAGGTAATCCAAATTAACACAGAAATTAAATAAGATACACATCGTGTAGCATAAATAGTAGAATAAAGGACACTTTTTCTTAAACGGATTGTAAAATGAATTTAAAATGGATTCAGGAGATATGTTTCCGTGACGTCTGTACGTACATTCACATGTATGTATGTATCTCACATAATTCAAAAACAAGTGGCCTCAAAACGTTGGAATTTTGTATATGGGACTGCTGTAACATGTAGTTGTTCAGTTCCCTTTTTTGGTACAATCGGCTGCGTCAAATGCCTATATAGTTTATGCACCCACTCTATGACCGGCTCGGTGAGCTCAGTTCTTTTTATTCTTATATGTTTGTAAACTGTGCATTTTTTGCCTTTAAAAGTGTCTGAATTATGTTGTACTTATATTCTGGTTAAGGTTTTTATGACTTTAATTAGTCTTCATTCAATAGTTGTAGAATTATCAAAAATTTAAGAATTGTTTAAGTGCTACTAATTCTAACGAAGCCACCATTTGTTTACAGTTTAAACTCTTATATTGTTTGAAGACGTTTTGAGTTTTTATGCATTTGTCGCGAAGTGAAAACCGAATTGATTGAATGAGAAATACATCTCTAATGAAATTCGGGAAAATAAGTGTAAATGAAATGCGCAAAAAATACGTGTAATTTAATAGGACGTATGAGAAAGTTCATGTGTGTTCATATGAGATTTTCGATATACAGTGTTATTGTGTTTCATTCATTGCAAATTTAGAAAGGGTTGTATAATGTTTATAATATGTTTTATAAAGAATGTGCGTGATAGGCAACGTATTTCTAGATTGGCTGTTATGTAAAATAGTTAATGTTTATGTTATTTGTTACTTTAAGTTTTATAAAATTATTTTAAAGAAACCACTTGCGGCCCGTATCATTAGTGCTCGCGGGCTAGACTCGGTCGTAGTTTGGAACCTCTGGTGTAGATGATCATGTGTAAGGCTGGAAACAATAACAAATGTCGTTTCAAAGAGTAACATCTGAAATTATTGCACTCTTACGTCAAATACTATATTTATTCTTCTGCCTAGCAATTTATCTGATCAAAATCATGTGAACAGCGGAAAGAAACCGTATTAATTGCTATTTTTATAGAAAACTTTGAGAACAAACATTAGGTTTTGAGTAACATGAAGTAAATTTATGGTATGCTTTCTAAGCTAATTTCAGTTATTATCAAATTTACCTGCAAACGTGCTGAACACATTTATATATTCAAATGCGAAATGTGAAAAACATTTATTTACTTGGCCACTTATAAATTGTGTCTACCTAAAGAAAATTCCTAGAATTTTACCAATATTCCCTGTTTATAACGTCTCTTTCTAAGCTTCTCTGTTTTCAGGAAATTGCTTTCCGGTATAGGGAATAAAATCGGAATAAAATATGAGGCTGTTCGCACACTTTTTAGACTGTTTTGATTTGATATATAAAACAACCATCTGCAGTGAAATTGTTTTAACTGCAACTGTATTTTAGAAATTATAAATTGCCGTCTGCTACTTGACTGTTTAGTTTTCTTGCAAAATGGCGCTTTTAAATAAATCATATATATGGGAGGCTACATTTTTGCTTCTTCCGAAGAAAATTATTCATATCAAGTTATTAAAAGGCACTGTGAATTCCACGGTGTTTTGACACCTGGGTAATATTGTCAACAAGAAATTAAAAAAAAAAGCTTGGCTTCAAGTGGGGAAATTGTTCCAAATACTTAGCCAAGGAAAAACAAATGTTTCGAATGTTGCAAAGGTAAGATCTATAATCTTAAGAGAAAATCTGCTAAGTCAAAGAACAGTTGCAAAATAATTAAATTGTTCAGTGCCATCTGTAAACAAATGATTAATGCTGATTTGAATATTAAAAAATATAATTTCCATCGTCTTTCTCCTTCTCTTTTTCTTTATCGCCGAACTAAGCACGCGCTGACGAATTATTTATGAGAAATATTTATCCATAAAAAAAATGGAAAAATATTCTCACAATACGTGAATCTTGGGTGTATTTAAATGACTGCAACTAACAGAAATCCGTTTATCATAATCGAAGCGGAGCAAAAATCTTAACACATGGTTAAAAAAATCTAAATGAAATTTTTCAGAGGGTTTTATGATTGTTGCTCGTGTTTCCTATAATAACAAATTAAAAACAAAGAGAGTGGAGAATAGTGTTAAAATCAACTCCGTATATTATCAGGAACATATTTTATACTCAATTTTCAAATACTAACTACCCTCTCTTTACCCACAATACCATCAATCAGTAGAATTGCATCAAGAAAAAGCAAGCAACCATACGTCAAAATCCACTGTTAATTTCCTGGAAAAAATGGAACAAGAAACGAGTATCATACCCTTCACTCATATCCCTACGCAATCTCCTGATGTATCACCCATGGACGTTTAGAAAACGAATTGTCCAAATGTCGAGACTAGAACACTTCCTGGTCTTTGGAAAGCTGTTCCAGAGGAATGGGATTAAATACCTCTTCCGAAGTTACAGCAGGCTTTATTATCTTGGAAATTACGGTGCAGAAAGGTAGTGAAGTATAAGGGTGATAAAACAGAGCACTTAAACACAGAAATGATAGGTAAAATATTTCTGGAAAATACAATGAAATTCGTATAAAATATGTGCGAACAGCCTTTGTATTTAGATAAGTTGTATTTTGAAAGTTCTCTTCTTTGTCATTGTATATCTTTCTTCCTTGTCACTTTGTCTTCTTTGTCACTTCTTTTCTTCATAATAGATTAGTTGAAGTTCAAACAATATTTTCGTGGTTATACCAAAATGAATTCATTAAAAATGTATGAGCATAATGTTTTAGTGCTCATACATTTTTAATAAATATCATTTTAAAAACAAATATCATTTTATCAAATGCAATAAAGACATAGGTTACATTCAGGTAGTTAATAAATATTTATTATCACTCCCTAATTACACTTTTCCTGGGCGTTGCAACTCTCGCTGCACCTTTTTTCGAATATGGGAATCAGAGTTTCGAAATGTTAGATACCCAGACTTTAACGGCGTTATCTGAGCATTTAATGCTGCTTTTCTTCATTTCTATAACATGCTAGTAGTGAAATTGTGGATCTAGTCCCACACAGTTATCTTTCTCGCCACTAAATACAATTTCTCTTCATTGGCATATTCGAATCATGCGACCACAGGTCACGAAAAAATTTCCAATGAATTTTGGAAAACTCTACTTCAAATTTGAGGAATGTAGAAGACATTGATATGAACCATGTGCATATATTAAAGTATGACCGGCTACGATATTCGCCGAACATAGAAAAGACATGAAGCCATAGTAAAAACCCTAATGCCGAAAGCAAGGTATATTGGTGTACTAGGTAAAATTTATCAATACAACTACAGCTAGACAGAGAATATTATTTCACACAACAGACGTTTAAAGATGCGACAATTTGCAGGTATGCATGCCTGATATCGAAGCTGCATGGATTGTCAAACATGTTTTAAATACATCTGGAGCTTCGAAGGTATTAGTCAGTAGCAGCGGTAGCGGCTGTTGCCATCATGTGCACGCCAAAGCAATAGAACCTTCGCAGTGTCATAGAAGGTCCTCCAGAATGGGATACTTCCTGGTACCTACGTCTTAATGGAAAAGACTCATCCTTTGTGAATATGATTTATTTAAATATTCTTTTCCTTCCCCTAAAAGTATGTGCATAGAATTTTGAAATAACCTGTATGTAGTTTAATGACAGTCAAATACGTGGCATAGCTGACGCATTCAGCCATTGATTTTCCCCTTTAAAACTATTAAGCAATTACTTAAGCAAGACATGTCGAAATCTGTTGTATATGTTTGTATGATAAAATACATCTGTGACATAAAAAAACTCTTAAACACGTATTTAGTTTTAATTAACTTTTATTTATTCCCAGGAGCTTTTAACTGAGCAATACTAACTAATATTTTTGCTTCCTGTAAAAGCTTTCACGAAAGCTAACTGCAAAATGTATCTTACATGTCAAAAGCTTGCATTTTAAAACTGAAAAGGCTATCTTTTTTCAGAGAATAGATTCGAAATTTTAACTTAAAAAATATTATAATCGAATAAATGCGAAACAATTTTCATTCGGCTTACTTCTTTAAGAACAAGTGAGTATTTTTGAAATTAAGTAATTTTCCTTCGAAAGATTTTGATTTCTTTAAAATATTCACAACGTTTCTTCAGAAAGAACGTTTAAGAAAATATAAAAGTAATTCAAGTTGAATTATTTTATTATACCAATGAATATTAATTGCACTGCTCTAATACACCTAATGGTAATTATTGTAACGGCCACAAGATGAATTACAAAAAATTTTAAAGCACTGCTGCAAAATGATGGCAAAGTTATAACTTGCGTGTTGACCTGCCTAAAGCAATTAATGCTTTAAATATCACCCAGACAGTATGGCAACTTAAGTTCAATTGTAAAGACCATAAAAGAATTTGATCTGCTTAATCCTACTTTAGCCTTTGAATTATGTATATCAGAAAAGATTTGCGTTGCTAACTCATTTTATTACAATTCTCATTTTTCATTTTGATCTCGGATTAGTATTTCCATCGTCTTAAAAGCTTAATTGTTTCGATGAAATGTATAAGCAAGCATTTTCTACTTCTATCAATATATTTTCAAAAAAACTTCTACAGCCGCATAATCCATTCTAATATTTAATGCAAAACGTTTTGTTTTTAAATTTTGATGCTTTCTAAAAGGAAAACGATTTTAATAACGCAATATATTAAAAGCACGCTTGACTTTCTGTTGCGTGCCTAAAATAAAACAATCTACTCTAAGATTTCAAACAGATATTAGAGTTATTTTAAGGATATAAAAATTTGCCAAGGTTGAGCCATTTTCAATTAGTGCTTATGTGCAATCTTTGAACAAAATGTTTATTTAATCTACACCAAATAAAGAGTTTGCATTAATTTCTAAGAACTTTAAGTTATATTCCTTAGTCGACGCAATTTACCTCTATTCACTAAATTAATTTACCTAAAATAAATAATTGTACCATTAATAACCAAATGAAGGTTTACACATAGAGCGTTTAAAGGCATCCAGCGCCAGGAAACAGTTAATAAAGCAATCATTTAATTAGTGTCATTGTTCTCTTTTGATCCTTAAAAGCGCACTGCACTCACCAGCTTTCTGTATAAGTTTAATAAACATTGCACACATATATTTTTATACGACGCTTTACGCATTTATGTTAACCTAATTGTTTACGCATTTATGTTAACGCTCCTCCTACACATCTGAGTAGACTATCACATAATTCTTAAAAAGCAAACATTTTCTAACAGCATGAAGTGCGTTATTATGAAGTTCAAAACGAAATGCGCACAGTTGCTTTCTTAATTTGCAGAATTAAAATGTTTCAAAACATTATATTTATATGCATATAAAACATCTAATAATTTCAAGTAAACAATTTAAAATTAAATATTTATACAAAAAGGGAAAATTTGTGTATGTAATGATAAGAATTAAAGAATTAGGTCACAAGGTCTTTCTCCGGCGCTCTTAGCATGTCTTCGTGGTGTAGTGGTCAGCACGCTCACCGCGTATTTGAGAAGTCCGTGGTTCGAGTCCCGGCGAGGGCATTCCTCATTTTCTTCTCCCCTGCTTCCAAATAACCTAATTACTTGACAAGGTATAAGATAATAACATATAAACACTGAAAGCGGATAAGTAATTTGAAGTAATATTATTCAAAAAAAAAATTCATAAGGCTTTTCATACTTGAATAATCTCGTTTTCATATAAAAGTTTTCTTGTGTGCTTTGATACTTTGTCTAAAATCAGCAGCAAAATATTAGATAATTTTATTACTTTTACAGTAATCTGCATATACATGCCTTTGTTAATCAAATATTTTATTCACATGTGCATGCGCACACACACACACGCAAATATATACATACATATATATACTTGAAAATTTTTAAATATATATATAGTCTATATATTTTACATAATCTTGAAAAGTGTTTAAAGTGAAAACATTAAAAATGAATCAAGAATAAATTGAAAATGGAAACTTTTAAAAAGGTATAGTTAAAATCAATAATGTAATCAATAAAGCAAGTAATTATCATCATTGACCGGAAAATAGTTGACTTTTCAAATGGAACAAACCAGCCTCCCATCAATTAACAATAATTAATAAATGCGAAGCTATTTCGTCTTTTACTCAAGTAAAAATTATTATGCCAAACGGGTATTTTAGTAAAATGAGTTTAAGCTAAGTAAGTAAATTGAGACGAATTTAAGTAAAATCATTGTATAGAATACAGTAAGAAAGTGGCTGTTCTGCCAAGTTTAAAATTTTCAAAATCGTGAGATATCACTCTTACAATAATATTACCTTACAATTTTAATTATACCTTTCAATTTATTCTTGATTCAATTTCGACTTATTCTTGGTGCATTTTTAATGTTTCCATTTTAAAAATGTTTCAAGATTCATTTTTTTAAATATGTTTATCAGTTACTTCATTTCAATAGAATTCTAACTACCTTTATCAAACGAGATAATACCATATAATACATTATTAAATAAATAATTATTTTATTATTTTGCACAAGTACTAGGCAATATCTTATGATTAATTAAAATACTTACTTATATATATTTATGTAAACAGGTGTGGAATTCTTTAGTGAGACGCTTGGTGGCATAATCTTACCATCCTAAGGACACCAGAAAACAGAAACAAATGTTTTTGTGATCTTGTGATCTTGTGATCTTCAATCTACGACTAATATCGACTTCTATGAGTCTTGATTAGTAAATCGAACTGATTGCCATAGGCCAATAGCGATAGTAATTAAGAAATGATGCCCTCTGGCATCAACACCCGGAGGCGATTTGGAAGTATGGAATATATATATTGTTACGAATTTCACATTTATTTGGCTATTTATTTAGAATTGTAATTAAAATTTCTTTTTATTTCCCCGTGCAACGCAGACGATTTTTGAAGAGAAAGCTACGTCGAAAAAAAATAAAAATAAAAGAGCGCGTGCATTCAATGCTTATCTCGTAATTACTGTTGCCATCCAGAAAAATCTAGAAAAATCAAGATTGTCCTACTGATAATTAAAAAGCTTATAAAAGCCGAATTGAAACATCTCATCTCAGTTGCTGTTGTAGTTGTAGCTGTAAATCGCGAACTGCTATTTGTTTACTGTAGCGATTTCGCTGTGAGATAGAATTATTTTACCTATTTAGAACTGAGTTTTTGCTAAACGTTTGAGATATTGTGCGAATATCTCTGAAGCAATACTTTAGCAGTTTGATTTATTTCTTGTGGAGAGAATAAATTTTGTTACCTTTTCAACGACTTGTGCATTCAATATATAACGAACCCGTACGCACGCACCAAATTTTTGGTGTCAGAAGTGGGATTTTTGAATGCCATTGACTAAAGCAATGGAAGAACAATTAAGCCAATTTATGGCAGCATTTTCTGCATTTAAAGACGAGATGAAAGATTCTGTTAAAGAAGAGATGAAATTTGTTAAAGAAAAGATGGAAGCTTATCAAGAAAAGATGGAAGCTTGTCAAGAGGAGATGAAAGCTGGTCAAGCATCTGTTAAAGATGAAATGAAAGCTCTTAAAGAAGAGATTGCTTGCATAATAGAAAACAAATTCGAAGCTATGGAAGGCAGAATTGACGCTATTGAAAATAAATTTAAATACATCGAAAAAAAGATTTCTTTTGTAAAAGAAAAAATAGAAGAAAGAGTTCATTCTGTAAAAGAACAAATAGAAGAAAAAGTTTCTGCCGTGGAGCAACGCATCGAAGGAAGGGTCTCTGTCGTGCAACACCAAATCGAACAACGAATTGATGACAGGGTATCTGCAGTTGCCAAAGAAGTTGACAATTTAAAGAAATACGGCAGGGAGCAATAGTGATGGCTTTAAATTCTTACCAATGCCTGCTCGTCCCTCATTGAAGCTATCGACATATATGGGAAGACCTCCTGGCAAGTGTATAAGACACAATTTTCTATAGTTGCGGAAGCTAATGGATGAGATTCCGAAGCTAAGGTCTATCATCTTGCCGTTTCTCTGAGAGCAGACGCAGCGGATATCCTTCAGACTCTTCCCGAAAACAAAAGGCTAGATTTCGAAGTTCTGTCCGGCGCATTGGAGCTGCGTTTTGGAGAGAAATGTTTAAACGATTATAGCAGGCTTCAGTTAAAATCCCGTCAACAGAAGCCTACGGGAATACCGCAGGAGCTCGCCACGCATGTTGAAAGACTGTCCACCTCGTTGTTTCGGAGTGCCCGACAGAAACATGAGAAATCCTGTCCCTGCAATACTTCACCGACGGCATCCGGGATCCTGAAATACAGAAAGCACTGCGAATGGCTGATGTGAAGGACTTAAAAAGTTCTCTGAAATTCGAAGCAGCACAGCAAGCCACTCGTAGAGACCATCACCCAATCAGAGCTGCTCACATAGAAGAACCAGTGGATGCAATGACTGCTCGCCTAGACGATTTAACCAGAAAGGTGAGTGCTTTGACACGGAATACTAGTGACAAGAAACTGTTCGTAAAGTGCTGGAACTGCGGTGCTGAAGGGCACATTCGAAGAAACTGCAGTAAACTCTAGGGCACGGATGTAATGACCGCGCCTATCAAGAACGAGGGAAACTAATTCGTGGCCATCTCGCGGGGCGGAGGTTGCCAGATAATGAGAAGCCCGAGTTTAAAGCGCTTCAGATTTCTGCACTGAGTGGCGGCAATAACGGAATTTTCATCACGGGACAAATCAATGGAATTCCTTGTAACATGACGATAGACATGGGAGCCAATGTTACCATCATTCGAAAAGATTTGGCTCAACAACTCGAAGGTAAACTTATCTGGACGCCACCCTGCGTTACCCTCCAGACTGTGGCCGGCGAGAAGATCGATATAGAGGGGAAATTGAACGTTAACATCACGTTTGGAAGTGCCGCTTGCCATAACACGGCATATGTAGCAGAAATTACAGACCCTTGCATACTCGGATTGAACTTTTTAAGAAAATACAATTTTTCCTTGGACTTTAAAAATAACGAACTTCATTCTGCCTCTGAGGACATAACTTTATTCGGGATTAATGATGAAGGAGTGAAATCTGTCCAAAAAATCATAGCTCAAGACGGTATCACAGTACCAGCAAGAACAGAAATTTTACTTCCTGGATCCATAGCCGAAAATAGACATTTTCGTTACGGCGTCATGGAATATCACAAGAAGTGTAATAGCCCTAAAGCAGTACTAATAACCTCAGCCCTCGTCGACCTATCGGGGAACGTTATCCCGGTGAGAGTTGCCAATGTAACTGGCAAGGCGAGAGTTATTAAGAAAGGTGAAGTGCTTGCAGAATGTACTCCAGTAACCAGCGTTGAAAGAAAAAGTTATATCCCAAAAACCGTGTTTAGACAACATCGAAGCAGTTTGACTCAACATAGAATCGATACTGGTGATCACCCACCAATCAAGCAACATCCAAGACGTCTACCGATTGCGAAACAGTAACAGGTGAGAACACTTTTAAAGGACATGGAAGAAAGCAATGTCATCGAGCCTTCAGCAAGTCCCTGGGCATCTCCAATTGTCCTGGTGAAGAATTAAGACGGACCAACCACATTTTGCGTTGACTATCGCCGGTTGAACGAGGTTACAAAGGAAGACAGTTACCTCTTTCTAGAACTGATGACATTCTGGACATTCTTTCTGAAAGCAAATGGTTCTCGACACTTGATTTAAAGAGTGGATATTGGTAGGTAGAAATACGTCCTGATGACCGAGAAAAGAAGGCATTTACTACAGGACAAGGACTTTGGCCGTTCAAGGTTATGCGGTTTGGACTATGAAATGCGTCGGCTACATTCGAACGTCTAATGGAGACTGTTTTAAAAGGTCTTTCATACGAAGCCTGTCTGATATACCTGGATGACATCATCATCGTCGGGAAGAGTTTCGAAGAACATTTGGAAAATCTTAGGAAAGGTGCTTCAGAAAATGAAAGAAGCCAATCTGAAGTTGAGTCCCGCTAAATGCAAATTATTTCAGACAGGAAGTGACTTACCTCGGACATGTCATGTCTGCTGAAGGTGTGCGCACGGATTATGAAAAAGTGTCAGCAGTTTAAAATTGAAGACGTCCCGAAAATGTCCACCAGCTGAAAAGCTTTCTAGGGCTTTGCACCTACTATAGGAGATTCGTGAAGGATTTTTCATCCATTGCAAGACCCTTCACAAGCTGACAGAGAGCAAGCAAAAGTTCGTGTAGACATAAGAATTTGAGGATGTATTTAAGAACCTGAAGGAAGCTTTAACATCTGCTCCAATTCTTACGTATCTTCAGCCTGACAGACCATTTATTCTCGACACGGGTGCGAGTAATGAAAGTGTCGGCGCTGTTTTGTCCCAAGAAATAGAGGACGAAGAACGTGTAGTGGCTTACTGAAGCAAGTGCATGTCTAAACCGGAGAGCAATTATTGTGTCACCAGGAAAGAGTTGCTCGCCATTGTCAAAGCCGTAGAACATTTCCATCATTATCTATACGGCAAAAAATTCCTCCTCCGCTGTGATGACATTATTGTTGCCGATAATGATAACAAAATGTCGCTTATTACTAAAACTAGGACGTGGAAAAAAATAGAAAAGGACGGTGAGTCCATAGGACAGTTAAAGGCTTTCGTACTCTAAATTTTAATATTATAAATTTAATTTTTTATGTATAAGTTCTTAATGTTCCGAGGTCGTAAATAAGTCAAGATGGCCGAATGTAAACGTAACGCATTGATTTTTTTAATATTTTATTTTTCCCCGAGTGGCAACGAGAGCTTATTATGATAGAAGCCGAGTTGAACGATAACATGTTTATGAAGCGCGCATAGTACATTGTATTTTTATTGTACCATTTCAATGATATGTAAATAAGGCGCGAATAAAAGATTAATTGCGTAAGTGCAGAATGCATAATAGTTTTTTTTTGCTTAATAGTTTTTAAAACTATTAATTTTTTAATAATAGTTTTTTAAACTATTAAACTATTAATAGTTTTAAAAACTATTAAGTATAATATAATAGTTTTTAAAATATATAATAGTTTTTAAAACTATAATAGTTTTTAAACTATTATATTATCTATATTATCTATACTATAATAGTTTTTAAACTATTA
>KK113678.1:246688-258275 GCA_000611955.2 Stegodyphus mimosarum | reverse complement strand
TATATTATCTATACTATAATAGTTTATAAACTATTAAGCACAATGCTTAATAGTCGTAAGATTTATCCTAATTTTTTAAAGAGTTATTTTAAGTTATGCAACTTTCCTATCTTTCTAATTTCAGCTTACAATTTCCTACCAGAATGTAATTCTAGAAACGCTGAGAATGCAAATGGGTAATAGTACTATTTAAGTCGATGTTTCACCGACTTCCAGAGAGAGTCTGAGTTTCCTAACTAGCGCGCGTTTGCCTTTTGGCTACGTTCTCTCTTAGATACTACGCTCGGCCATACTTTAGGTCCTTGCTTGGCTTCACCGATTTAATTAATATTTAGGGGCCAACTACTTAGAACCTGATAGCTTCGGCTATATCTTTCAGGTAGCTTTAGTTAAGCTTAGTTTAGTTTAATTTCATAATGATTTAAGTTTAAGCTCAAGTGGAGGCTTTGTGTACGTTGAGTCAGAAACTGATTGTAAATATTCTTAGAAATAAAGGGTAGTTAACAATTCGTAAATCTTACGTGTTCATTCCCACACTTAAGCGATTATTCGCTTGTTAGTGTTTGTGGGGTTATAAGATTCAACATTGAATTAAATAAAGTAAAACAATACAAAGTCTTTTCCATTTCGTTACATACTCTGCGCAATATTCACGTTTTTGCTACTATATTTTCCTAATGCTCTCATTTCTAAATTGTGTATGAATCTCTGTAGAAAGAATTTGATGTTTCGCATCATAACTGACGATTCAAATCAATAAAGTAGCTTACGTTCTGCACATTATGCATCTATCTATCAATCTATCTATTTATCTATCTACCTGTCTATGTATATGTATATATATAAATACGTACACTAGTGTATTTGCACACTAGAGAAAGAGAATCTACTGTTAGCTGAAACAAATTCAGTTAATAAATGCTACTACTGTGGAACAAAATGCTGCAAAAATTAATTAATTAAAGAATTATTAAACTTTCCCGCTTACTTTGGTTTTCACATATTTTTCTGCTACTTGTCACCACATTTTGCTCTCCTATAATTTTTTTTCTTATTGGCTACTTTGTAGTTTTTATCTTTCTTAAATCTAAATTACAATTTAGTTTCTTAAACATCTAAGTGTCCCTTTACCTTTCCCGCTTAGTTATTTTGTTATTATTTCTACAAAGCTTTATAAGGTATATCTCCCACATTCTTAGCGTGCCTTCGTGGTGTAATGGTCAGCACACTGAGCCGGAATTTCAGAGGTCCGTGGTTCGATTCCCGGCGAAGGCCTTGCATATTTTTCACGTTTCCTGCTTCAAAAATACCTAATGTCTCTACACTGGCGCCCGAACTAAAAGGGTTGTGGATGATGACTCTCCACACCCAGGATTTGGCGACTAGGTCCCCTAAAACCCTAGTCGCCTTTTAAAAAGGGGAGTATATAATGTATATCTCCCACATTCTTAGCGTGCCTTCGTGGTGTAATGGTCAGCACACTGAGCCAGAATTTCAGAGGTCCGTGGTTCGATTCCCGGCGAAGGCCTTGCATATTTTTCACGTTTCCTGCTTCAAAAATACCTAATGTCTCTACAGCTTAAGCAGTTTTAATTTTCTGCGGATTTGGTTTCTGTAGTCTTCTTTTGTAACATGAAAGATTTACTGCTTTGATTTTTCAAGTTAAAAATTTTAAAAAAATAAAAAATGTCCTTCCTCTTATTTATAAATTTAGACTTCTGTAAAATTTAGTTAACTTAATTTGAGTCGTGTCTGAGTAGGTCATAGCTTGATGACTGCCTTTTGAAATTTCTTCAAATAATTAAGAATACTTAAAATTTTGTATTAATGTAAACTTATACACCTGCTTAAACTAAAACATAAATTAAACTAAAACATTAATAATTTCTTTGATAAAGTTTGCATTGTGCTGTTAATCCTCATATAATTCAGAAATGTAGCCTTGTTAATAATTCCTTGGCTGCTCCTTGACAAGTTCCAAAGATTTATCAACTTGTTTTTTCCTATTATTAATTATTATTTAATATTTATTGAAAATTATTTTATTTTTTATTATTTAAAATTTATTTAGTTTTTAATTTAAAATTATTTTATTTTCTTAATTTGATTATATTTCAGTTTTATATTCCGAGGTTTTGTTTCAATTATTTGTAATTTTTGCCTTTCTGCGTTATATAGAAAGTTGATATTACATTTATTTCTTTGTAATATGATGTGTGTATATGTAATATGCTGTATGTATGTAATATAATATATCCATGTGATATGATGACTTGCAGTAAGCTTCAACGGATTAATGATGGTTCTCTTGACTCCTAATCCTAGGAGGGATTTTACTGCGTAGTGAGAGAAATGAAACTCGAAGAAAGATTTGTTACGTGGCCGAATTGAATATAATTTTTATTTCTGGATACTAACTAATTATCGAAAACATATTCTTCATAACACATGTCATTGGCGAAATACGCACCGCACAGTTTTACATACAGTATCACATTTTAGATAATAACATAGTTAGTAGCACGGACAAGCAAACGGAGCGAAGTAGCATGCCGACTGCAGGAGAGCTGAAGCTGAAAGTGAGCAATTATCCAATATGAAGACTCACCAACAGAAGGTTTTGTTTTAGATTTGGAAGGTTTTATTTCTCAAAATTTTAATTTCAAGTTTCGAGTAAGCTAAGTCAATAGCGTTACGAAAGCCATGTAAGATGAATTGATATAGAAGTGACGCAATCCAGAAAAACTATTATTACGATTTTTAGAATAGAGAGGGGGGGATTAAAGGGCTACCGCTAGTTTAAATTATAATTTTGATTTAAATTAGCTTTTATCTACATAGAGAAAAAGGAGAGACCCTTCACAGAGAAAAAGGATTAGCGACAGAAAAGTCTTTCTAGCAAAAGCATATACTCTTTTTTTTATGGAATGCATTAGTGCAGTTCACAAAGGCAAGTTACCTTATGCAAGGAACAGAGGCTTTTTCAAGTAACTTCCTTAGCATCCCTGAGACACTGATGCTGAACAGACACACTATTTAACTCAAGTGGATAGCTCTATTGATGCAAATGTTTGTTTAGAACTAATGCTCGACCTTTCACTTCGGTAAAATCAGGCACTGAAATGAAATGAAAGACAGCAGTGAAACCATAATTTCTGCAATGTTACTCCTATTATATTTATGATATTAAAATTATAATTTATGAATATCGAAAATACTACCATAAATATTTGTGTGTTACATTTAATTAGAGTAAATTGTGATTATGTAAAAGTTTTTATTTGTGATACTCTAGGATAACAAAAACCTTCCCTGAAGAATTACGATTACGTGGACACTAAAATAGATATTATTGCACTAAGATACTGAAACATTTAATAGGACACTAAAAACTTGTATTTATTTTAATTACTTTACTAATTTATTTAATTAATTAATAGCCTTATATTAAAATTTATAGCTTAGAATTACATATTTAATTATGCTGGTCAAAATTTTATGATTTGCATTTCTCTTCATTTGCTGCTGCTTTAGCGTGCTTTCTTTAAAAAGGCTCTCCTGTCGCTACGCTTTTTTCTCCTTGAACGGGGGGGGTGAATGAAGAAAAATAAAGAATATGTAAAAGATAAATTATAATTTATTTTCTCTCTCCTTTCTGCATGCCTTCGTAGTTTAAACGGTAGCACACTTGGCGCGTATTCGAGAGGTCAGGGTTCGAGTTCCGGCGAGCGCACTGCGCATTTCTCACATTTCTTGCTTCAAAATAACCTGATGACTCTACAAATTTAAATTCGCAAAGTAAATAAATTTCCTTTCCTTGTTCTAAAAATAGTAATCTTTCCTTGCCCTACGTCATTTAGACACAATCCATATGACTGTTGCATAATTGGGATGATGTAAATTAAACTATAACTCAAACATCCAAACAGCAGTAATAACTATCCAATGAAAATGCATTGAGAACCCAAACTAACTCAGTCTGAATTAAGATTTCATCCTGAACATAACGGACATGCTTTCTACATTTCGGTCTATCTGGGTCGTTGTTTACTGCTCTTTTCGTATAGGAAATCTATCAAAATGTTAACATTTTGAAACAGGTACAAATAATGTGCCAAGTTGTTTCTGGCCACGATATGTTTACTGAAAATAAAATGATGATTTAATCTGCCTCGGCTGCCAATTTCCTGTTCATTACGGATTAGCATTCTACGTAATCAAAATTCTTGCTCTCCAATACAGATTCAACTTTTTATATTCTACACCATCAATACCAATACACGGGTTTTCGTACATATATATCTATACACACATGCATATATGCATGTGATGATTTGCGAAATGTCGTACACGTGAGATATTGGATGATGAGACATAGTTCCAGAAGTAACATATCTAATAAAAAGCAGTCACAGCAGATTTAAACCATATTTTCTTTTATTTTAGTTAAACATATGCAGCCACAAGTAAGTGGGCAAAGCAATCATGCCCGTAGCAGAACGTAACATTTGCGTTTTTGATATTGTTGAAATAAGAAGAGAGTAGCTAGCAGTATTCTACCTAGGCCTAGAAACAGGAGCGAAAAGGAAAACGAAATACGAATTCAAAAGGAGTTAGTTTCTGTTTCAATACCATTTGATTGGATAATTGATAAAGCTAAAAATTGTTATTTGCTGAAAACTTATGTAATTTTTTTTAACCAGAGTGTGATATTAAAGTCATATGATACGGATTAGGTCAGAAACGACTCACTCCAGGAAAATGTTATAAGCAATTACTGTTTTTAGAAGAGACAGGGAAAATGCCCAAATTAAAATGAAAAATAGTGGTCTTATATATATATATATATATATATATATATATTTGCGATTAAAGATTTTTTACGTTTCTAAAGCAAAGGAGGTTTAGAAAATACAAATTAAAATTCCGACTAAAAATGATTTTCCTTCATGTTTTTAAATTGAATTTCTGTTTTTTGGAGATGATATACGGAAAATTTTCTTATCATAAGTTATTATGAATTATATGCATATATACAAACTGTTGTTGTGTTGTGACTCATGCTCACTCGCCTGACAGAGTCAGCCCAAGGCCACGAGAATTCTCGTGTCAAGGAGCGCTAGATTACGCTTGCCGTTGGCAACAGCCTTGAGCAACTAACAGGTGACAGTGCGATTTGGTTTAGATCCGCCCCCAATTTTGATGGAGAGCATCCCAAAGGGATGCGTCCGAGGGTCTTCCACTCCTCTCCCCTTCCACGAAACCACATCAGAGGACTTTCGGCTCACGACATATGTAGAGTGCCGCCATGCCGCACTGACACTATACATTTACAAACATCCATGCCTTCTCCGGGATTCAAACCCGAGCCCTTCAGCACCATATATGTAAATTTAATGCATCAAGTTATATCATTAGGTAAACTGAAATCAAAGCAAATCAATTCCTCATCAATATTAATAATTGCATCCTTGAATAAGCGATTTAACTCAATATTTAAACAACTCAAAATTAAAAAATAATCATAGTAGTACAAACTCGAAAACTAAAAATGTGAAACGGAAAAAAGAGGATAATAGTAGTACAAACTCGAAAACTAAGAATGCAAAATGGAAAAAAATATACATGATAATAAAAATATAAAAATTAATCTCCTTTTACTGAAACTCCAATCCAGACCTCATCAGGGGAAAATGAAACATGCCTAATGCATATATTGATGTATGCAGAATGCAATTCTCTGTGCAAAGTGTATTTACTGATTAATCCTACAAGATTCATTCCACGGCAAATTTTAGACTAATCAATTGTAAAAAAAAAAGTGGAATGTTTATTTCGTTTGAATTACAATGAATTGAATGGTGAAGTAAAGAATATAATAATGGCTGAGTAAGCTTGCATGTGTTTTAACACGACAAATTAGCATATGAATTATCAGTTCTTTCGTTTTATAACATTTCATAACTAAATAATGAATTCGGGCTGTTAAATTGAATAGTAGACAAATATTTTCATTTATTTAAAGACATAGGGATCAGAATATTGTCCAAATTCGAAAAATATCTTTAGTCTGTCTCCTATTAAAAAACAATGAATCTTAATAGTTAAGAAACATAAATAACCACGGTATATTGCTTTCAAATGTGAAGAGGAAACTGACGATGCTATAAAATGAATAATTAATTAAATAGGAATAAATAAGTTCAATGAAAGTAATTAAAAATAATTAATTATTAAGCTATTAAAAGGGATTAATGATATAAATAGAGTAAAAGAAATTAAGACTTGTCTTCAGTGTGTGGTTTATTTATAGGTTTATCTAAAAGTTTAGATATCAGTAAAATTTATATATTTCCAATAAAGTTCGATTTTTTTCTAAAACGTGTGGCTATACAACATAGGAAATTCACAGTATATGTTATATTCCAAAACTCCAGTGCTTTTCTCTAATAAAACCATTAATGAGGATTTGAAACTTTTACGCTCATTTTTTGAAAATAAGAAACGGCATTCTTCGTTATTTCATTTTTATAGTAAGAATTATAATGCAATTTAGTGGAAACTTGAAAAATTCAGTTTGACTTATCGAACTCGCAATCATACTAAATTTAATTTTTTGTCACATTCAATGCAAAATAAATGACAATCATAAACTACATTTTCAAAAAACAATTTACATTTTCGCTTCTTAAGTCATCTAACCTCATTTATTAATGCTTCTGTTCAATAAAGGAAGATGGCGAGTGACTTCCAAATTATAATAAAGACATGCTAGCTACAGTCTCAAATTATAAATAGCTGAAAGTATTTCCCAATTACTAGTTTCGTTGGCAACCGTCACGATGACTAGGCATTTAAGGGGATACAGAGAAAATAGAGGATATTTGAAATGCATCTGCAACTCTACTGTTCTACTTATTATTACATTATACTCATGAGAAACATACTTGACAGTTCGTGAACTTTAGAAATTCTAGACCTCGAACTTACATAATGATGACGCTTTGGTATAATAACTGCGAGTAATTACATAATAATGAGCAGAAATTACACTTTAATATAACGCGCTTTAAAGGTATTCTACTATTTATAATGAATAAGTTCGGTACGTGATTTGGAAATTATTTACATATTATTACTCTGAGTACATTCTTGCAGCCAGGAAAACTGGAAAATTGCCTAGTTGTTACATTTTCGAGAGCAATGAAAATGTTGTTAAGAAATGCTACTAGGTATATAACTTATAATTAAAGTCTTGCACAAAACCTTTATTCTTCTATCTTGAGTAAAGTAAAATATTTTAAAATCTAATTAAAATAAATCTTGTCTGGGAATGATAAACCATAAAAAGTTTCATTATTTCACGAGGAAATAGTGGGAAAATGTGGCACAAATAGAATGCATGTATTAAGCCACCAGATGGAGCAATTACCGTTGTCCATGTAAAGCTGCCGATATCACGAATGATTAGACACATTTTTATATTTGGCTCTGATGAACTACAAAGTGAAAGATATTGTATCAGGTTGCATTATTATATTATATTGTCAGACTAAAAATTTGCATTATATTCATAGAATTAAATTCACATTAAAATTTAATAAATTTATGTTGGTTGCTTAAAAATTCAAGTCCTAATTTAGATATTTAGATTGTGTTATTTGGTTTTATGTCTGGTGCGGTAGCTCATAAAAGATTCATTGAAAGAATTTCCTTACTTACATTTATTTTAAGAAGTACGTAATTAGAGACATGTGGGCGAAAAATACCGGAAATTTTTAAGATGGATTCGAATTGGAGTAACAGATGCTATACTTGAAATTTGTATAACATATGCTATACTTGAAATCTGTGTAATAATTCGTGTGTAATCTGAATGGTGGAAACCAACAGTTTATAAAGTTTACAGATAATGGTAATTTTGCTGTGTTGTATGGTGTGCAAAGCTGATCAAAGATATCATTACTGGAAAATTGAATCTTATATTTGTTTAAATCAAAAGCGACGGACAATTTCTGAAATCTCGAAGTGAATATGAAGACCAGTTTAAGATGTTGCTTATGACCACAAACCATGTACCAGTTTTTCAGGAGAAATTTAGGAACACTCCTTCGAATAACAAACACTATTTTTTATTAGCAATTATATTCTCTTCGAGTTAACGTTGGAACCAGTTTACAAGTAAAGCTGCAGCAAGACAAAATGCCCTCAAAAATTCAATACTCTCAAATATATGAAAATACCCACAAAAATTCAAAACATTTTCAATAAATTTATGTACTTAATTTATGTTTTCAAAATTCAATAAATACAGTAATAAATGTGTTGGGAATATGTGCGAATTAAATATTTCACCAAATAAATTGTCTTTTTGATATTTTCAGGAAAACCTTAAAATTAATAATGATGAGTCACCTCATTTTCTAGCTTCCTTGCCATGTCAGAATGAAGAAAAAGGAAATTCATTAATTGAGCATTCAAGCTTATTGTGTCTGTTTTGAAACAAATGCTTCTCCTACTAAACTACTCAATTTTAAAATAATTTTGCAATTCCTTGTGGCATCAAGGACCAGAAATTTATATACCTAGCTTTGGAAATCAAACATACGCTTACAGACGCCTCGTTTCATTTGATGGACAAGTCAGCGGGATACCACTTTATGCCAAAAGACTTACGGCTTGAATTAAGGCTTAAGACATAGAGGTCTTTAGAAGTACTAAATTGGCCTTATCAATTAAGTCCAGTTCGTCAAGCTTTGGAAGCTAGCTCTTAAAGTACTCGTGAAATGAGTTTGAGTGACCTGTGTCCAGCGAAACACATTCTCTGTTAATTATAGGCCAATCGACAAGTAATCTATAAGCAATTTCAAGATTGCTTTCATATCAGAGCAATTTAAAATACCTATGGAAAAAACCTGGAAAGTCCATTTTTTTGCCCAATGTCTAATTGAAGGTGAGTTAAGAGTGGGTTTTGACGATCAGGTTAGAAATAACTAATGATTCCCAGGAAATGATTTAAATACATAGAAATTATAACGCGTTTGTGGGTACCAACGTACAGAGTAAATTGTCAGATAATTGAATTGAGATATAGTAAGTTTGTAAAGGATTATGGGTAGTTATGTTCCAGGCAGTATGAATAATGGTTTACGTTTTTGAGGATGATGTGATGTAAAGTGATGTATTCATTTTATAATTGTAATTGATGTGATATAATTGTAATTGATGTGATGTAAAGTGTATATTCATTTTATAAATATGAATAGTATGGATGGCAGGGAAAAAAGTTAATTAATAAATAAGCAATGTCTTAGGTATCTAGAAATGGAGAATGCTAAGAGTATAATCTGCGCATAGCAACATTACAGAGGCGTATGAATATTTTGTACTAAGTTTCCCATTTGAAACATTCTTAAGGTTTATATGGGACTACTTTTAAAATCATTGACTGCATAAATTTATAGGAAATATGCTGATATTTCTGTTATATATTCTGCTTCAAATTTATCATTAGTATAAATTTATTACTAAAATATTTGTAAAAATATGTCTTACTTAAATTTGTTTAAATTTGTTAAATTTGCGTAATGCAGAACACTGATATTTAATAAATAATGCAATAAAAAATATTTTCAGTAGTGTTTTGAGGCAAAAATAGTTTCAAACTCAGAAATTGAAAATAAAATAAAGTATCTTTAAAAGTGCTTCAAATTAAACACGTTACAAATTTAAATTTAAATATAAATTTACAACATTCACTAGATATTTGTTTCATTTCTTTTGCAGACAGTTTTACTCTTTCACATTTGTTTTACTTCATTATTTCTTTTCTCTTTCAAATTTAACCTTCTTGTGCTTTCTGAAATTTTATTAAAATATTTTGAATTAAGATAAGGATAAGAAAGTTTTTAAACAAAATATTAATATGTGAATTAAAAAAGGAATTTGCTGGTAACCACGAGTCCTGACTTCTGGATCGAGAGAAAGATCCCTATGAAAGCGTATTAGAAATTCAATAATCTCTTTCCGACCGGAGGAACGAAATGAACATGACAAGTTCACAAGTAAAAATGTCATTTCCAACTGTTTCTTAATTCGATACATTTTTCTTTATCTGTTAATCGGTAGGATGATGTGATTCAATTTTCAAATATTTCTGATAATTCTTGGAACTTGAATTTAACAGGAATTTGAGTTTTCCGCATAGGATCATAATATTTTTAATTAAAGTTTATGTATTGAAGATTTAAAACCTTCACAATGCTATTGGAAGCTATAAAAAATCATGTGGAAATTAAATTATAAGAGAGAGTATATCAGCGACAAAGCAAGTGCGGTTATAGTTAAAGCAAATGCGGTTATACTATGAGTTAAGGCTATGCCTTCTCTGTCTAACTGTGGTTATTAAACATTTTATGAATATGAATAGCACGTAATTAATTTAACTCCTTAGCACAATTTTCATTATTCTTAAAGACTTAAGGTGTATATTAATTAAATTTGCCGTGTAACCGAATCCGTGTTTTTCTATATTGAGTATAAATGTACAGATTTTTAAGTAAAGGTTAGAAAAATTTAGATTGTGAAGAAAATATTTTTACGATAAGAAATATAGTTAAGCTGTTTCACTATGTTATCATAAATAATGCTTATGCTAAGTTACAGTTAGTGAGTTGTTATTATTTATTTCAAAATATTTATATTCCGAACGATATTTGTAAGAATCAAGTGTTTCAATCTTCTCTCTTCACACATAGAATTTAAATTTATACGACTTAAAATTGGACTAGTTACACATTTTTTTGAGCCCTCTATATGTACGGACAGAATAAATATCTCCTTTTTCCCAAAAAGAATAAAAAAAATTAAATGGATTCAGAAGAGACCTTTTTTCGCGACAATAAAATTCCAATAAAGATGGTAATTCCACAACGAAATCTTATGCAGGAGTTACCAAACAGAATTTTTAAATATACAAAATCAAATTTGAAAATAATAACAAATATTAAGACAAACAAAATATATATTAAATGGGTGTTGATAAAATACCAAAACAAGTGAATTGCTATTATCAAGCGCCATACTGGCCTTTCATTTAAGCCTATGAGTTCAATTAAATCTACTTAGCCCGGAAGGATTTCGAATAGACAATGGAACGCATTGTCCAGTGCTTTTGGTTATTAGTGTCTCTTTTCCTTAATAGATTGATGTAAATGAAAAATAGCTCAGGATTAATTTCATATCTACCATTCAAGTGGCGGATTTATTGGAGAAGAAGTAAATTTACTCATTTTCAAAGTTAATTTTTTTTCTATGTAAAGTAAAATGAAATTATTTACTATAACATCTTTCACATTATTCTGTACACTATACAGTATTTACGCTTAGTTTGTTTTGAGTAATTAAGGCAGTTTCGAAAAACATCAATGTAAAATTCTCAGAAAAACGTAAAATGTTACTAATTGGACAAAAATGTACCAATTCATAGAGTATTTCTGGCGACTTTCAATCTTAACATTAAACTAGATTCCTGTGGTTTGGTTTGGTGTAGTTGATTACGGTAAAGCACACTAGACCTTTCCGTCTA
>KK113678.1:196837-246630 GCA_000611955.2 Stegodyphus mimosarum | reverse complement strand
ATTTTCTAACGGACACTGGCTCATATGCACGTCACACATCGGAAAAACCATGAAAAATCCTGTGCACCTAGCCCGTTCGTCTGGAATCGAACCCGGGTCGGAACTACCAGTGTTTAGCGGTCGGCCTGGATTCTTGTGATATATGTGAAAATTTTTCCGTTTGCAATCACTTAAATCATTATGCAATAGTTATGTTGTTTAACTTGGGATGAATAATTAACTTTAAATTTTACTAATGTTTTGCAAATGCACTCGAATTCTTAAGTTTTAGCAGTTGCATTTGAAAATAAAACCATCATCTGCTAAATGTGAAAATTCTTGAAAAAGGTGATCCATCTGCTAAAATCTGATTCCTTCTGGACTTAGCTACCGCCTATTTAGCTAGGAAAGAAGCATTAAGAGCATTTTAAGTTAATATCTTCAAGGAAAAGAACAGATAGTAATACGCCAACTGTAAAGTGGATCAATATTAGAACGAAAATTCTTTTCTAAAATTGCATTAATCTCCTTGTTGGGAATGAATATCGAAAAGATCATAATTTTCACTTCTTATGGCTTTCATGGTAATAAAAAGAGAGTATCGTATCTAAAAAAAGTCAAATTCTTCACATAATTTAAAAAAAAATAAAAGTCGAAAACCTAATTAATTAACTTTCTAGTGATAATTCTGCTCGTTTGATTCAGGAAAAGTTTCTGTGTTTCGACCAAATTCTTTAAGGATTTCTATGGTGGAATAATTTTCGATCCCAAAGTTTCCCTTAAAGGCACCGTGGTCGAACTTCCTGCATCCAGACTAATTCATTATAATTAATAACTAGCTAAGCATAGAAGTGTAATAAAAACAACTTAATCTTAACACACTAATTATAGTTACTCAGGACTCGTATGCTTTTCAAGGATTTTAAAGTCGTCCTAGCTGCAATTATTCGACAGCTGAAGTCCTACGCAGACAGTTGTTATTATAGTACTGCTGCTTATTATTCAGTTGCAAAAGGAAATTCTGAAACGATTTGATTTTAATATTGCATTCAGTTCGGTGATGCTTTAGTGAAATAATGAGGAATTACGAAGTTGTTAGATCAGAATTATTAGAAGAGATTAGAAGAGACTGATATTACGAAGTTACTAGATTACGAAGTTATTAGAAATGACTCATAAAGCAGATACTTCTTCGGAGCATAGAATATAAACAAGTAGTTCTAGATTTTTCAGCTGTAGACAAATAAGTCTTCATTTCTGTGATGGAATTAAATTATTATTTTATGTCACTAAAGAGTGGAAGTAACATCAAAATAAGGCTTTTAAAATTCTTCAGCTCTTATTGTAGAATTATGTAAAGTGATAATAAATACTTTTTAATATATTTTTCTTCACTCATTGAAATAGTATATTCCAGAGCTCAAGCAAGCATATAAATGACTGGACTTGTATTAAAATTAGCTCATGAAAAAATGATAGGTCTGTTAATTCGCAGCACATATTAATTATATGAGATTATATGTAGACCCGTGTTGCGGCGGAGTATTAAAATTAACTAAACACGCTATTTATCGTTTTATTTATATTAAAAGACATCGTATAAAATCCAATGAAAATTTATACTCAGTACGTATACATTAACATTTTGCAATATCTTATTGAAAATGACAAGAAAGTAATATTCCCTATTTACTTTTGTGTTTCATCATATTTTTTACTACCACATGCCTTACGAATAATATTCTTCATAAATAAAATTTAAAAATAAACATTTGAGAAAATACAAGCTGAAAAGCTCACTCTAATACATCGACAAGTTTCCCGTTAAGCTTCAAGAAACCAAAAAAAGCTTAACCAAAAATTTACAAATAAAAAATTCATCAAAATAAAATGAATTTGTAGTCCGATCTCGGTATGCAAATGTTAATAGATCTTAAAAGCTGCACTGGTGTGCAAAACTTAAGCAACAGCAGGGTTTTTTGCCATAACTCCATGAGAAATGAACTGAGAGACGTGAAATGCAGAAATGAAGGAGAGTATTATGTACGTAAAGGATGACAAAAGCATCGGAGCTGAAAAAGGAATACAATGCATGCGGTATGGAATCAAACAAAAACAAGCTTTATTGAACGCATACTATCGTGACTCATGATTGTCTATCCAAGAGGACGAACAACAAGCAGATGTTCTTTAATATGGGATATGCCCTCCCCTTACTGCAATGGTTGCTTCGCACCGTCTCCGCATACTCAGAACCAGCTGGTGCAACATTTCTTATAGTAGGAGTGCCCATTTCTCAATCAGATTCTGTTTGAGTTGTTGGGTATTCTCCGGAGGGTATAAGCGGGCTGCAATGCGTCTCCCCAAAGCATTCCACACATGTTCGATGGGATTTAAATCTGGGGAATGCTCTGGCCAATCCATTCGAGTGATATCCTCACTTTCCAGTAGCTCCTCAACAGCAAGAGTCCGATGTGGCCGTGCATTGTCATCCACAAGAATTAAGTCTGGGCCAATGGCATCTCGGAACAGACGCACATGGGGAAGGAGTACCTCCTCACAATAGCGATCCCCGGTTACAGACCCTCTGTCGAAAATGGGAGCTTAGTTCACCCGTTCAGCATAATGCCTCCCCAGACAAGAACTCCAGGACCAACGTTACGGTGTCCTTCCTCGATGTTACTGGGATAAAACCGGGTCTCGACCTCTCTCCAAACTGAAGCGACTCTCATTCGTAAAGAGGACACGACTCCATTGATCAGTTGTCCAGTTTTTGTGCTCTCTGCACCACTGTAAACAGTGGCGTCGGTGGCCAACTTTCAACGGGAGACAGCGTTCAGGACGGCAGGCGAATAGGCCAAAGTAAACCGCGACACTTGTCGCACCGTTGCTGTACAGAGTTGCTAAGCAATGGCGCTTGCTGACTGCTGTCGACCTCTTTTCTCCTGCAGGACGATATATAGGTCATCCTCTGCAGATATCGTCCTCGGGCGGCCACCAACAACCTTTCTAATAGCTGTACCTGTGGTTTGGAACGTTATCCAAGCGCGCGAAGCGACACTTTTGTTGATTCCGAGCTCTGCAGTTACACTGATGACAGTACGCCCCTCCTCCAGCTTTCCGATCATTCTTCCAAGTGTTAAGTCGTCCAGGTAATTTCTTCCAGCCATATTTCACGAACTGTTTCTTTAGTCCCCCCTCTCTTTTTAGCCGAAAGGGACAGTAGCCCAGAAGGGCTATTATTTTCAACAGAGCATTTTGTGGCGTTTCACCAGAGAATCGCTTTTTAAATTTTTGCCACCAAATATTATATCCCTGTAATATATTTAAAGAAATTAATTAATGAAGAATCTGCCTGAATGTATGTACGTTTCTCGCTGTCGTTTGTGTTGAAACGATGGTACATAGAACCATTTACTTTTGAATAACGTAACCCTCACCCAAATATGGGTACATGGAAGCCTAAATTTTGAGTTTGCTTTATTATCTACATCATATGTTGTTAAACTCTAACGAATTTTTTATTAACAAATTCCGAGGTTTCAAAGCGAGCATTGGCAATAAATACTGTACGGAAAAAATTATCTCCAGCGCGCGACACTGTCTATTGGAAATTTTGAAAATATGTTGTTTTAATTATTTTGTTGTATTGCTGTTGAATTGAATTTAAAGTGATTTAGGTGCCAAGAACATGATATTTAACAAATAATGGTAACACAGAAAACGTTAAAAAATATCCTTTGGGCGTAATATAAAATCTGAAAGCTTTCAGACTTTTCTTCCTTTGTTATTGTTTATGTTTTGCAGAAGATCTTCACTTCCTTCTACAACATTATACGATCCCGTTTTGAACTAATTTATGGTATGAACGCAGTGCTTCAAAGGACTTTGCGCAATCGTTTTGAGAAATCTTAAAGTGAATTTTTTGAAAGCTTTCAATAGTGCTTATAGCAAGGCTTTTATGAACTGTTAGAAAAGGCTAACTCTTTTATACTAACTTTAGCATTTAAAGCAGAAAGAAACAGTTGCAAGGTATTTTATGTTCACTTACCAATTTTATGATTTGAACCTTTATTATAACTTCTCCTCTCCGTTAGACCTCACTAGGATGTAAATTACATTAAAGGTGATTATATAAGGTAAAGATGCATAGATTAAAGGTGCGGATATATAAGAATGTTTTGGAACCTTTATAAGCGCTTGCGGATTTATTTTCTTCCCCCTGCAGCTCTGCCTGTTAGTATTCCGGCATTTGCTGTTATGTAAGCCGACGTTAAAACACGCCGTTAAAGTTTTGAGCGACTTAGTTACTCACCATTTGTACAATTTCTGGCTACGATACTACTTCTGATCTTGTTCTTTTACTGCCCATTACTCGAGGAGCTTTGGTTTTACAAGTTCTTGTTCCTAGTGAAATTCGAATTAAATTAAACACAAAAATACATAAAAAACTGAAAACTTTCAGATTTTACATTGCGCCCAAAAGAACGTTTTTTTAACGTTTTGTGTGTTACCTTTATTTATTAAATATTGCTGTGTGCGGACGGGTTTGTAATAGATTAAATGTACAAGTCGTTAAAAAGTTAATAAAATTTGTTCTTTTCCCAAGAAATAAAACAAAAATACTGAAATATTTCCTCAGAGATATTCGTAGAATATCACACTGTCTCTAAGGGTAAACAGAACACAATTCGACACAGAGAAAGTTAATCCAATCTCACAGCGAATTCGCTACAATCAATAACAGAGCTAGGTAAACATACAGTTCGCTTAAAACAGCAGCTGAGCTGAGGTGTTTTAATTCGGCTTTTATAAGCTTTTTAATTATTCATGAGAACATTCTGGTAAAATCTGTTTTCTCGATTTTTCTGGATGGCACCAGCACGAGATGTTTATTTATTAAATATTAAATGCACTCGCTCTTGTATTTTTACTTTAAAGACGTAGCTTTCTCTCGAAATTTGTCTGCGTTGCGAGGGAAAATAAAACAGTTTTAATTACAAATCTAAATAAATAGCCAAATAAATACGAAATCCGTAAAAATATCGTGTTTTTCGCACTTAAACCATTTCAATAGAAATACGGCAAAATAATTTTTAAATGTGCTGGAGATTTAAAAAAAAATATTATTCCGTGCAGTGTTGCCATTGCTCGCTTTGAACGCGTTGAGTTTCTTAATCAAAAATTCGTTAAAGTGATACAAAATATGAAATAAATAATAAAACAAATTCCAAATTTGGGCTTCCAGATGCCCATACTCGGGGAGAAATGTACGTTATTCAAAATTTGATGGTTCCAGATACCGTTGTTTGACCACAGTACGAGAAACGTACATACATTCATGTATATTTTCATTATTAAGTTTCTTTGAATATGATAGAGGGCTGTAATATTTAGTGGCAATAGTTTGAAAAGTGAATCAACGCAGAAAGTGAATCGACGCAAAATGCCAAAACGAAATTAATAGCCCTTCTGGGCTAACGCCCTTTGAGCTAAAAAGAGCATTTAACTTTTTCCTGCAACTCTGTTGTATCTGTATTAGACACAGCTAAAACTAATTTTACAGTTTGCTAGGAGTCTAAAGGATATTCCACTTAATGTACACCGTAAGAACCGTACACAGTAAATATGGCTTCAAAATGCTCTTTTATAGTTTTGGATGCATACCACAAAGAATACATTATTAAGCACATAATAATACTGAGAGGCTTTCTTTTGTCAACGTCGCACGAATTGCACTGAACTTATTAAATAAATATATTAGTTACACGAAATGAATAGAGTCCATGCATCTGTTTTTTACTCAGAAGGGAATTTCGAAGTTAGAAACTTCTTATCAATGACATATTACTCTTTGCTTGCCATATTCATCAAATGACTAGAGAGAAGTACTCAAAAGACATGCAGCACTCTTCTTTGCCTTTGTTTCCATTGTTATCTTGGGCAGTAGCATCCTAAATCTTCGACTGCATTCATGTGAGATGACTCAATTACTATCTTGCCTCTTAAGCACTTACCTCTTAAGAAGCTTTTCTTTAGTGCTCTGGAACTTCTTTCTAATTTTGTTTTTATTTTACTTTCTTTCCTTTGTATTTAGGTTCGTTTGTAGAATATATAGTTCATAAACATAACTCTCTTAAGTCACATTTGCAATTATATTTTAAAAAACACGAAATGTCATTGTCTTCATTGAGAATTTATCTATCAAAAAATTAATTGCCTTATTAGAAAAAAGTGCTGATAGTTATGCAAGGTATTTCTAGAATAATTTAATTCTAATTGGAACACTGTTCTAAATTACAAATTCGGCATTTAAAACCTTAATTGTTCCATAATAAAAATTAAAATTAAATTTTCAAATAGTAAGCCTGAAAGATATTTATATTTTCCTTTTTGTTCCTGTTAAACATGCTTTTCTATCCATTTCATAGATAATTATGTCAGCCGACGGTCATGTTAGCCCAAAGGAGCGTTAGCTCAGAAGGGCATTCAGACTCGAAACGGCATTTTGCGTGAAATCATTAAAAGCGTTGAAACACTTTTCATATTGTTGCCACCAAATATTATCGCCCTGTATTATATTTAAAGAAATTAAATAATGAAGAATCTGCATGAATGTATGCATGCTTCTCGCATTGTAAAAAACAACCGTACCTAGAGTCATCAAATTCTGAGTAACGTAGTCCTCCACTCGAATATGGGCACCTGGAAACAAGAATTTGTAATTTGTTTTAGTGTCTATTTTATATTTTGTAAAACGTTAATGAATTTTTGATTAAAAAATTCAAAGTTTCAAAGCCAGTAGTGGAAACACTATAAGGATTAAAACGCTTTTATCTCCAGCACACGAGACTGCCAATCGGAAATTCTAAAGGTATGCTGTTTTTAAATATTTTTACACAATGCAGCGTTATTCCAAATGCTCTCGAAACCTGTATGTGTCTGTAAATGAAAAAAAAAACGGTTCATTTGTCCGTAATATAAAATCTACTTGGACGTAATATAAAAATAAACAAACAAAACTTTCGGATTTCATTTATTTTTTTAAAACATTTTTCTTAGCAGATCCAAATAAAGATGATAACTTGAAATTTTATGTACGCTTTATAGCAGAACTGCAGAGTGAAAACGAAATAAAACCTAACTGCACTCGATATGTAAGTAACTTGAACGTAATTAAATATTCACAGAAACTGAAAATACAAAGCCCATGTACAGAGCACCAGATTACAGTAAGCTGTCAAATAGAAAAGTCTATAGCAGACTTAGTCGGAATGTGTGATATCAAAAAAGAGAAATAGAACATATTGCGCTAATTTTACACTATATAATATGATTCCTATACTCACGTGTTATATTTAACACATATACTTCAACATGCATCGCGCAAAATTTACCTTATCTGAAAACTATCAAAACCTCAAAAACTATTAAAACCACCTAACTTAAGTCATACTAAAAAGTGTAAAGACCAAATAGTTGTTCGCAAACATTTTACAGAGATTTAAAGGATGGCTAGAGCAAGTTTTAGATTTCAATATTTATATGTTAATTTATAAGACTTTTCTATTTTCAATTTTCGATTCATAAAAACAATTATTTTGATTCAGATTCTTAGAAATTTTGAAACAGTTTACCCGAAATAGCACACACGTTCCACAAAAACGCCCATGAAGCCAGCCCGTTCGCAGGATTCTTGGACCAAGCTGCCAGTGTTCACCGCTCGGCCGTTATAAAGATTTTATCACAGGAAAGGGAAATATATATTACAATGGGCAAAATCTAACGAGAATGATACAATAAAACATAAGATTTCAATTTTCTAGCCCCTACTTATTACACCTTAGATAAAATAATCTCCTCTGACTACCAGTTTCTTAAAGATGATTTAAAACCATTTTTTGGAAACTTCTCCAGAATTTGAATAGATTTATTTATTCCATTAATAGTCTCAAAACTGTGACTACAAAACAGCGATTTTAATTGCAGAAAAACGAATAAGGTCAAATGGTGCCAAATAGGTGAAGATCATTTATTGAAATGCCGGTAAAAAATTCCTTCAAATCAAGAGCATTGGAAGTAGGGGAACTATTGTGTGCTCGACGAACGTTTTCATAGCCCGGCATGAACTACTATATTTATTAGCAATAGGTTATATATGTCCAGAATTGTCGTAAAGATTCAAGAGGTAATTTTGAGAATTTTCAATGATGCGCATGAACTTCGTTATCTATATTGAAAATTATCGGATGAGTCAAATAATAGTTTCAAGAATTTTCAATGTGCCTGAACTTCATTACGTATGTCCGAAATTATTGGAATGATTGGAGAAGTAGTTTCGAGAATTTTCAATGTCGCACAGTGTACTGATTACTAAAAGAATTCTGGCAGATTCCGTTATGCGCCATGCCGAAATACTGTATCAGTCACTCTGTCATGAGAGATATTGATTATTCAAATACCACTGAAATCGCAATCATATTCTTTTTTTTTGGCAAATTTTTCTGCACTGGGAATCTGTAAAAGTAGTTATTCCAAAGGTTGGGGAAAAACTGCTTTACGATTTCTTAGGTTAGGATCCAAAGATTCGAATGATCTCAGCATGTCTGGCCTTGTGTGAATTGTGAGGAGAAACAAAATTACTTTTTAAGCAAAAGCCTAAACAAATTAATAGCTTATTTTTAAATAAGTATTCTATCTCGAATAACAGTTTCTCTGCAGTGCGAGTCGACGTATATCATTTCATTTATCCTTTCCAAATTACTCATGAGTTAAAAAAAACTCAGTATTTTTAAATAATGATTTATAATTTACTCAAATAATAGTTTTTTTATGTAACTGCAGACCAATGAATATACTTCCGATTCATTTTACTTCTACTGAAATAAAACAACAATAATTATAAACGGTGGGGTATAACAGAAATCAAAAGAAAATATTTTGCTTCTCTACCTGAAAAAAACAACGCTCAGCTGCCCAGTACAAGAGTTATTTTTATTTTCTTGGAACTGAACTTTTTCCGAATACAAAACAGTAGATATAAGATGTAATTATTCATGTTTATATGTAATCATCTTAATCACATATTCATTAATTTACTCCAAAGGTTTCTTTATATTGAAAACCTGTATCGTTATTTTTGAAACGATATAAATTTGGACTTGCGGCTCTCAGAAGTTCATATAACTTATCATGTGGCTCCCATAGCCTTGAAGTTTGGTCATCCCTGCTCTAGAATTCATAATCACATTTTCGGAATTGTTTAACAAGGACCCAGGATCATTCACATAAGGTATAATCAATTATCTGTGTAGAGCAAAACACTATGTGTATGACAAAGTTAAAGAGAAGAACAGATGGATGTATATCAAGGATATGCATGAAAATAATATTACTCCTACAATTATTGCTTATGCTTGTCTAGTGATTTATTTTGGAAAAAAAGAATAATGTACCTCAAACAAACCATGCAAGGGCGTTTTGCTATCAATTACACAATATTAAGTAGCGTAGCAAAATATCCACTTTTATCCTCTACCCAAAATCGAGGAAACAAATAGAAAATTGAGGTCAACTAAGTATATGAGTATGCTTGATTTAGCTTCTCAACATTTTCAAATGACGACTCGAAGACTTGCCGAATTCGGCAATCATCACAAAGTCGAAAGTGTATGGACTTCTAATATTGCCATTGGGGTTACCCATTGGGCCAGCTGACCATGGACATATTTTTGAGACTCATTCTAGGCAAATCAACTTTAATTAATATTGCGAATTTGCGAGAAGCTTTTATGCTCTTAACAGAAGAGGGTTTTAAAGTAAATTCACAGTCAAAGGACGTCCTAAGTTTGGCAGGAAATATTAAATTGAAAACTGGGAGAGATGAATTCCAAGCAATAACAATTCAAAACCATCCCCTACTTACGACTAAGAATAAACTAGTATTTTCTTTGGTTGTGCTCATACTGCAGGACTTCCATTAACGACAGAGAGAACATTCCAGAACCTTTGTTAAAATAGAAAATTTGATATGGCCATATCATGACGTCCCATCAGTTCCATGTTTTTAAGGCTAGAATGACGGAAGATGACTTAATTACAAATGAAATTAAATTCTTCTTATTTTAAAAATTTTCTTTTAAAATATTTGGATACTTTTTAACTTTTCTTAAATATACACCAAATGTTACAATATAATTTATTTCGCCTATATTGCATTTTTAAATATAACTGTATATACCTAGAATTACGGCTAGCGGTCATTTTGTCTTCCATGTTTAACAGAAAGTTAACGCGGATTCGTGTATCAGCACTTAGTCGTCGTCGTCATTTGTTTGGGTTTTCGTTTTATTTGCCAGAAGTTATTTGACAACTGGGTGGAGCCGAGGTGCAGCTTTCCCTCTGAAATTGGTAGTATTTTAAACCGGTTCATGTTTTTGTCCGTCTGTATGTTTAAGTAAGTTCTTCGTCTTCTTTTGTCTTCCATAACATTCTTTGCTTTGAATTGTTAGAAGATTCTGTCCACATTTTTTCTAATTTGTAAATTTTCCTCTATTAATCTTTTCGCATAGAGCCGGAGGAACGAAATATTTATCAGAAGAAGAAAAGTTAAAATTTTTACAAAACTTATTCGATGACAATTCACTTTCGGAAATTTAATGAAGGACAGAACGCAAACGTTTATTTTATTTCATCTGATTAATACTGGATTATTACAGACACAGCAAGTGAATCCGATTCATTAAATAACAGTGCGCTTTTACCTTATAAAGAAGTGCCATAATATTTCACTATATAGTTACAAAAGATCAGATGGTACCATTTGTGACATTCCTTCATTATTTATATATTGAAAAGATTCTAAAAATAGCATTTTAACAAAAAGAAATTTCCGAGATCAGAGATATAACTCTGAATGAAAATTTAGTCGAAGGCGAAGATACAGTCCATGGTTCAAAAAGACGACAAGGTTTCTCAGTGGACTATGGCGTTTTCTTAGTGATTCGTTTTCTTAGTTGTTCATTTTCTTAGTTTATTCTTTTTTAGTGGCCTATGGTGCAGAACAATCCATACTCCACTAGGAAAAGGAATACAAATTAGATGTTTTGAAAATAAAGCAAATAATCATAAGATGAACAAATAGCAAGTGATGGTACAGTATGGAAAGAGTATATCGTGTCAGCAGACACAGCTTTCCTTTCAATATATTTTTTGATACAAAGGTAGATAACTACTTCTGCTAAGATAAAAGTAATTGATAAGAACACAAGTACCACATGTATACTTTTTATCAATGAAAAAATTAGCCTCATATACAGAAGACAAAACATGTGGATGTACAAAACCCGAGGCACGTGAGTTGTTGGAAAATCTAAATTGTGGCTTCTGATTTGAGGAGCTTTATTATTTTGACTGCCAAAGGACTTTCTGTTTTGATTTTATGGTTCGAATCTTAGGGTTAAAAGTCCTTCAGTGTAATAATGCCTAGGAAGAAATCGTTGTAAATAGTGAAATATGGGTGCTTTGACTCTAAATTTACAAATTATTCAAGATTACAAACTCATCCATTTGCTCTTTCTTCAAAGTTATGGAATATTGTTGATAACTTTTTACTGTGTTACAAACCCTGTGAAAATATTACAGTCGATGATAAACCCTACAAAGACAAGATGCCTATTTGTTCAATATAACCTTAAAAATGCAATAAATGTGTCATAAAATTTTGGTTTACAATGATCTAAAAGCAAAGTGAATGGATGCTCTTAATCGGAAGAAGATGGAAAGAGACCTCTTGAAGAAACTGCTCGGAATCATGCTGTTTTTGAGTTGATTGAGCACAGTTATAACATTGGAAATATGTTACTAATGGCAAATTCTTCTTTGAAATTGCTAAAACAAACTGAATTTAAAAGAATTATCCATGCTACCATAGTCAATGGTAAAAAAAATTCTCTTTCCTTCAAGAATACGAAAGATGAATTATGTTCTAGTAAAGCTTGCAAGACTGATAATATGTATCTCACCTCATGGCAGGAAAAAAAGAAGAAAAATATCCTTCTTATGAGTTCATGTCATCCAACTTTAAATGAGAATAAAACATCCGATGTGAGGTTTTACAGAGCAACCAAATAAGGAATAGATGCTTTGGAACAAATGACTCGAAAATATTCCGTCAAGTCTTGAACCCAACGTTGGCCAGTACATGTGCTTTTTAATATCCTTGATTTATCAATGATATAGATAGATCATCTGAAAGAGAACTAATGGTAATGAAACTACTAGATATAGTGATTTTAGTTTAGATGCTATAGAAAAGACAAGAGAAAATTACATTATACAAAGAATAAATTTCTTACCCTCAAAAGAAGATAAAGGAGTTCCAACAATGAATCAGCATAAGCGATTAGAATTTACTAGTGTAAGACGCATAAAACTGTAAATGTTTGTGCAAGGTGCAATAAATACGTACGTCGGATTAGCATAGGGGAAATTATTAAATTAAACACTTGAGTAAGTTGCAAAGACATTACTGTCGGTAATTTATTTCATTTATATACTTTACATACTTGACTTTATTACAAAACAAGAAACAATATTGTATTCTACGAATATCTAGATTGAAAAATTTTATGTAGGCTATAAAATTAATATTAATGTTTTATATTGTAAAAGAGAAATTTTTGTCATGCAAGTATGTAAGATAAAATATTAATTAAATATTTTCAATATTTTAAACTCTGTAGCAAAAATAAATTTAATAAACTAAATAGAAAAATATTTTACTTACAAAATTCAAAATTATTAGTTTTTCCCATTAACTAAGTTGCGGCCAAAATAACCGCCCACCATAGTTAGAGAGCGATAAACCGAAAATGTTGTAATGCTAGTGCTATATAAATAGATACTTTAATTAAAGTATCAAGCAATACTTTCCTTAAATTTCTGTGCTATTTATAATACTGAATGGGTTGATCGTTTGTCAACAAAATATAAATTTGTCTACAATCATTTTCGCTCAATGCTAGTTATAAATACTATTCGTTTTCGATTATTTTATTCTCCCAGATAGTGGAAAATGATAAATATACGTAGTCATGTTCATATCTGTTCTCATGTTTTCATTTGTAAATATCGCATCGACCGCAGTATATCTTCTGTCACAGTGTTTCGGATTCAGGTGAAAATGACATAAGGATCATTAAATCTTTAAAAGCAGCTTATCTTTGGAATTTCCAACAGAGTGTTAGTCTTTGCCGTGCATTTTTTATATTTACTTTATTATTTATACTTGTCATGTTATCTTTCATTAATACATAGCGACAACATTTGGTGGCAACGTCCTTATATTTAAAAAGCGAATAGACACAAGAATGAAACGGAAGCAACATTGAGAATTGGGGCTAACACATTTAATTACATGATAATGAGAGTCGTATAATGTACTTATTTTCGTTGTGTTAGACGTGATTCCAAGAATAGATGTAGTTAAGGTAAAATAACACGCCGAACAAATATTAGTTTAGAAGTCAAATAACAAAACTCAGCGTTATATTTGCAAATTTTCACAGCACTAATTTCGATGGTTTTACCGAACCTTCATCCTCAAGCATCATTTTGCACTTCGGCAGCTGAATATGATGGTTAAGTAAAACCATTGAAACTAGTCCTGTAAAAATTTGCAATTTTTTAATAAATACTATCATGAACGGTATGTAAAGTATCATTTCCAGTTGTCTAGTATTACCCAAAATCTAATCAACTCGTGATATAAATGAAGAAAACCTAAGTTTTTAGTAGTTTTATATAAGAATTTCCATAGATGAAATAATAGTCACACGCAGAGAAATAGCTATCATTCTGAACATAGTAAAAGCGTGCTGCAGGTATGCTAATTCCTGCTTATTCACTGAAAAACAGACGATCGAATATTTGGACAAAACACATTACCTCCCTAACCTATGTTTATGAATTTGCATTAGGTAAAAGTTTAAAAGACGAAGTTCATTTGGTCAGCAAAGGGAATTAGAGCTTTTGAGAAGCCCAGAACTACTTTGTTTTAAGTAACGGTATCGAAACTTCATCACCCGATGCGCAAGTTAGAGATAAATGCAGACGCGTCGGATTTCACGAAATTAATTGTGCTTATGCAGGACTGTAAGCCAGTTGCATATCTTAATTAGACCCTGAATCAGTAAAATTACAAGACTACTGAAGGAGCGGCATTTAAGGTCCTATTAGCCGTATGGAAATTCACAGTCTATTTCAACAAAGGGATATAAATAGTGCATACGCAGTATGTCGCAACAATTCTTCCATATTAAGGGAAAAGCTTTTCGCATAGGTTGATAACACTGGCAAATAAATTTTAGTGGAACCTAAATTTTAGCCATAGAAAGGGGAAGAAAATGTCGAGGCTAATGCCTTGTCGAGAATTAAATTAGTTTATAGGTAGAGGAAAATTAGATGTGCCATGCCAGCTTCAAAAATCTTAGATGCACGAGACGCAGTAATAAATTTGTTAAAGTCAGAGTCGCGTTACGTAATATTATGTTTATTTCAAGTATCCCGGTAATTCTAAATAGCCCGATAGTGCAGAAAAAAATCCTGTAACTATACAATTAATCAATGAGTTTTGTTTCGCTTGAAGGATTCAAATAAGGATATTGAGTTAAGATTGATTGTTCCTACATCTCTACCATTAAGTAAGTATACTGAATAAGGTAATAAATGAAACCCTTGACCAAGCCATATGCGCATGAGGGAAACGGAGTAAACACGAAATAAAAATTTGTCACTTAGTATATAACACTACATTTCATTTAAAATATTACTTATAACACGGGCGGGTATTTAAATACCATATAAGTACGGTTCTGTATTGGCGTAGTTAAATTAATTTATCGGGACCATATCCTATAGGCAATATAGATCTCCCCTCGTAATTAGTAGATCACACGTTTCAAATTGCTTGAAAATAGTTAGTTCCTTTACAACCATCCTTTGCGAAAGAGGTTGTAGAATCATCATTAAGCAAGTTTATCTTAAAATTAAATAAACTAGAATCTCGCTCAAGATACTATCCTCCATGGGTGCCAACTAGTAAGGCTGATTTTGAAAGAAAATAGCATTGGCCTTGACAGAAAGCATTTTAAGATAGTCTCTTACTGACCATAATCTGATATTTCAGAACGGGTAAGCAAACGTATTAGAATTATATTTAGTTATATAAAAGTAATCTTTTGTACTGGGATACTTGTGTCACTGAACTTGCCTACGCATTACAGATGGCAAAAACCCGACACGCCAGGGAAAAAGATAAACAATTATTTTTAAGCAGGAAGTTAATAACACCTATGTATGCATCGTTCTTTGTCGTAAGGAGGGAAAACTAATTCACAATTAAAATAGCAGAAGTTACTCGTGAGGAACTTTTAAGTCTGCGTATAAGATACTGAAAGTTAAGCATTCTTTATGCTTTGTACATAAGCCACGGCTGAAACATTTCATCCGAAGTTTGGAGGTTATTTTGTAATCGGCGTGCTAGAAGAGTGTTAGCTTGTCGTGAAGATAGAACTCGCTTCCTGGTTACGGCAAATGTCGACAAAATAAAATCTACGAGCGAGTGGACATGGCATTAGTAATGGAAGTTGCAGGAGCAAGGTCTGAGGTAAAGCATCTTGGATGTCAAATATGTCGAGTAAACTAAACTAAAAGTTTTGATAGAAAGTAGAAGATGTTTATACGTAATATAGACACACAGCTTTAACAGTCGAGAGCGGGAGATTTAAAGATGTTAAATTAAATTTCTATGCACATTTCAAATATTATGTGTAGTGTATATTTGCGTAAAAATATTTGTATACCGTAATAAGCTACTTTTCCTTCTAGAAGAGCAGAATGAAAATTCTGACGTGACAAATTAGGCATTATAGGGAAGTTTTCTGCCATGAATTCCCACATTATATGAACGTTTTCGCTTAATCAGCATTTTATAATTACAAATTTCTCTTCCAAGATCATTAAGAATTTTACTTATTAACTAGTTACCTATTGTCTTTATTTTTGCTTCTGCTTTCATCTACTAACACTAGATTGCAAATTAGTTAATGTGTTAAAGCGCAGGAATCTTGAGTTCAAGAGAGAGTTTTTAGCAGCTGTTGCTGACCGCCTGGTGGTTCCTTCCCTCAACGATGGTATTACTAGACTTGGCTTTAGCTCTGCAAGCTGTAATTGCTCGCTAACTTTGATTTGAACCAAAGCTTCCTTGTAATTTATTATTTCACTTTTTCTTATGCACTCTTTACTCGCAAGCTACATAGATTATTTTCTGTTACTATGTTGAGTAACCAGGCTGATTATCCAATAAAATGGTTTATTTTAAATCACATTCTGAAGGAAAATTCTTTCTTCTCATAGAAGAGCATTAGTAATTATTGCTAAAACACTGTTCCATAAAGTTCAGATTTTATTAACATATGAATTTCATAATAATACAGAGTTCCTAATTAAGAAATATTTGTCACTGAACACACATGTTTACTACAGACATCCAAAATGAAATAGCTACAGTTATGAATTTCTCTTTATTTATCCAATTCTTGTGTGATATAAGTATTTTAATCACATTACATATCTTATTTTCACTTAGCATCTCAAACGTCCAATGCAATTGATATTTTATAAGACATAAATTATACCTAACACACTTTCAGCTATATTTATCTCACATTTCTTATCTTACCTGACATCAGATTCCCAGCAAGGAGTTTTGCTCTCATTTTCATCTGTCTAAATTTAATTGAGTGAAGATCTTAGTAATTAAGGAAAGTGTTATGCCTCGTTACTGGAAGATGGTAAGGAGCAGAAGCACAACTCGATTAGTGGTTGCATTTCCTTGGGCGGTTTTGACTGGAAGATGGCATCTGTACGTTTTGTTTAAGCTAATCTAATAAACAGTTTCAAGTGGATTTTTAGCTGAATTCTAAACAACTCAGATAGATACGTTTCGTAAAATACATACTATTACATATCCAGAGTCATTTTACATTTGTGGTAAAAGAATAATTAGATACGTGATCTACCCAGATGTTATCTGATTTATTTATTCCAACTGTCGAAATCGAAAATGTGTGAAAAAACATAAATGCTACCGTTCTAACAGCTAGAGAACATGTTAACAGAAAAAACGATACGTTATTCTACGCATTTTGACATTTTTGTTTCAAATCATATGGCTGCGATTAAAGTGCATTAATAAATAATATTATGGGGAAGAATTTATGATAAGCATCACTACAACTCATGAAGTTAAAACTAGAATTATTTATTTACATTAGAATGAGAAGAAAAGTAAAAAGAACAAATCGTTACAACTTAACACGTCTGCGTTCACGATCGTCAATCTCTCAATCGCCAACCTCTAACCACACCCTAATCTAGATGGCGCTTTTACATAATCTTACTCAGTGATAGTTCCTGCAATATTTAAAAGTAAATAGAATAAAAACTTCTGTAAATATTTCTCAAATCATTTTAAAACACGCTGCATTTATGCATAACGTTATGCTCGTGAATTTTTAATTGAGTAAATTTACATACATAAATAAGTTTCACAGCTTACGTTGTTTCGTAACGTTATTTGAAGTGTGAAATTGTCAACGTTTGAAGCACGTGAAAGAGATGCTAGATTTTAATCTATTTAAGTTCGAGTTTAAAATTATTATGAAATATTCTCATTTGTTTCAGTTATTCGAGTGTTGAGGTAGTTTGGTTATTACTGTAATTTTAGGTAAGGGCTATTACTTTCACAAAAAAGAGATGAAGGTTTAAGAACAGTATGACCATGAGGCTAGTCAGTTCTTCAAAGTTCACCTAATAGAGAATTTCTAATTCGAATAAGCTGGAATAAATTTCCTTCAGTATAGAGATACAAACCTTAATAAAAGTATCTCTCTGCAGAAAGCATTTTTTTAAACATTCTGTCCCTAAATTGGCGTACCTTCTTCTTCGGCTGCTAGTAAAAAAATATCAGCTGCAGATACTGCTAGATCATCAAATCTCACTACTAATTCTCTCCCTTTTCAAATTAATTTCATTCAGAGTATCAATGTCTCGTATTCATTTTGATTAATGTTACCCTTGTTCTTCTACGTGAACAACTTCGGCTGACAACCTTTAAAATTCGGTCAAATAATCATTTTATTATTATAATTATTAAAGTTATTTATCAAAATTTTACTATTCGAAACTGCATTTATAAATGTAAAATATAGTTTATTAACATTTGATTACTAGCTCGCACTAGATTTCCAACCAATATTACTAATTTCTAATTGTCAGATCAGATAAAATAGCCATTTCGGTTTAAATATATAAAACATAATTTTTTATACAAAGAAACTTTCTTATTCTCGTTAGTTGTTAGTGGGCGTGGTATGTATTTAAGACTCTTTAAATGTCTGGCCTCCATTGGTTTACTAAAGACCTGGTACTACTTTCATTAGGGCTGCCATACTAAACGCTTTTGCAATAAATCTTTTTAAAAATGTAAGCAATATACGCTTCCAAACTCTGAAATGTTTTTAAACAGTACTATCCGAAACACAGGTCTAACCGCTCAAACATAGGATTGGCTAACCACCAATCGATTGCCTCTAATTAATCGTTCCATTTGCATGCTGGGATATGAATACCTGCGTAAACAGGATTAGTTTTCAACCGATGTGAAACTGGCAGTCATAGTGGTAAATTGCATTACACTTCGCTTGCACTGGATTGCAAGCATTAGGCAGCCTAGAACAGACGGATTTCTCACGTACATTACGTCCATTTGCTGTAATTAAATGAGTTTAAAGACAGGTTTAACATCTGCAGAATGCTTATGATTATGAGGTTAAGTGTTTATTGAATTCAGATAGTTTCACTTAAATATGACTGTAGATTTAATATTTTATTGAAACGTAAAGATATAATGTGTATCAGCCTAATGCATGAAATATGTTAACGTACATAAAGTATGCATATATAAAAACGTATACAAATCTATAAACGTATGTATGAGTATGCCTGTTTTAGTATTGCTTAAAAATTTTTCAATGTGTCTTTTTATTTTTTAGAGAAAGTGAAATTAAGCATTGTATTAATTTAATTTCACGTATTTATTATTTTTTCGTTAAAATTACAAATATGTAAAGAACTATTCATTCAAAAGCTTAATAATATACATTATATCATTGACTTTATCACTTGAAATAAAAACTGATGAATCAATTTAGTTTTTGTTGAATAGAACATATTTACATAGTACATGAGCATTTCTCGTTTGTCAATTTAAATTATATTTTGTTTAAATTCTATTTTTCAGTAAAATTAATATCGCTTTTAGATTATGAAATCAGTGTTGTGATAAGTAAGACAGAAGAAATAATTTAATTTTTTGACTTGCATTATAGTAAACTCGCATTTCACTTGCACAAAAATAAACACAACTGATTTTCCGGGTTTTATACAAAACTAACAATGCTGTAATTCCAGCTATTCTCTATATCTGAAAAGAAATCTTCAAGTGCTTTAATAAGTTAAATCACTTTGAAATGAAAAACTAATTAAAACTTACTATATGCCATAAATTCTGGTTAGAACAATCAGATTTATCACAATCAGTATGAGATTAAAATATTCTACATTAGCAGTTACATTTATAATATTCAAAAAATTTTGCAGAAAGCAATTATATGCCTAAATACTCAACGTTCTCGTAAATTTACTTCTAAAGGTATAGTGTTGAGATATATGAGTTGATAAAGCTAATTTTATATTTATCCTTGGAAATAAAGAAGCACTTTGCGAATTTACAACTCGTTAATTACTGTTTAAGGCTTATAAAACTTCCCATTTCGTTGCATTAAACTTCACTAAATATTTCACGATAACGTAGCTTAACAAAGATTGAAAGCATCCTTTTCTTAAATTTTCCTGTATAGGACGAAGGATTTTTTCCCCATTTACCTATTATCTTCTGAAGTGATAGTGCAATGTAATTTAAAAGAATTTTAACGGAAATGAATTGAAAGAAGTCCTAAGATAGGAGTAAATGAAGATTTTTTCTTGGAAGGGTATTTACTGAATCAGTTAATGTAGAAAGTTTTCCTACTTTAATTTCAAAAGTTGTTAAGTGACAGTTGCAAGTTTATTTCACTAACAGATCGTTTCAAATTATTTAATGACAAATACGACTAAGCTTTTTTCTGGACAAGGGTTTATAAAGTAAATGAAATTGCAGTTTCCTTTTCAAATATAATGAAAATGAAATGAGTGGAAATATTATTTCGTGCCAAGAATAGAACTTCGGTGAGGAGAATAATTTTAATGAGCATAATACCAAAAAAAATCGAAATTCGTTTCAGTGGATAAGATTTTAATTTTAGAAATGTAAATCATAAAACATGCCAGAAGTTTAGAGCTCTATTTATTGGCTACTTTACTAACTAAACAAACAGCATTTAGATAAATACAAAGTTGTTGTTACTGTTAATAATTTTTTTAAAAAAGTTTATAATATTCAAACTTATTCCAAAGCAAAATCTTACCGTACCATATTTTATCGTTTTCAGTTTTTTCTGTTATATAGTTTTTATTATAAATGCATCATTAAGATTTCAGGACAAGAAAACAGTAACTAAAGTTTGTAAATGCTTGAAAATTCACTTGCGTAAATCCATAGATTAGTATACCACTGGAAAACGCTTTGATAGACTTTCAGCAGTGTTATTTAGACCCGAGAAATGTACACTGGTTATCATAAATTAAGGAAAAATCATAGTTACTGAAAACGTTACACGTAGAATTTTATGAAACTTACCCACAATATACAACACATTGTAAGGTATCAAATAACATAAAAAGAAATTACCAGGCAATTATGGCAGTATAGAAATTAACACGTATATAAAATTAACAAATCAAAGGTGTCAGTTTGCTATAGGAAAAGTACCTTCAATATGGAATATGATCGCTTCTAGAAGCAATACAGAACATACAGCGATGCGTGATGCTTTCAATTATGTGGTCTATCAGTTCCATAGGAATCGAGAGCCACTGCTCTTGCAATACAAGTTGCAAGCGCGGCAAGGGTCTGAGGGGGTGCATTGAGAGCAGCTAGACGTCTTTTTAAAGCATCCCAAACGTGCTCGATAGGATTCAAGTCCGGGGATCGAGCTGGCCACTCCATGCGCATAGTTGTTTCCTGTTGAAGATGATCATCTACGATACGAGCCCTGTGTGGTCTTGCGTTGTCGTCCTGTAACAGGAAAGCATCACCTATTGGCCCGGCATATGGGCGCATATAAGCATCAAAGATGTCATGTCTATGAACCTGAGCATTCACGGTTACCCTTGGAAAGACTTGGAGTTCTATGCGTCCACCCAAAGAGATGCCATTTTAAACACAGACACTGCCTCTTCCGTATGCATCTCTTTCACGGGTGTTTGACGGATGATAACAGGTTCCAGGTTCTCTCCATATCATATAACGCCTACTATCCCTTTCTAGACTAAACCTGGATTCATCCGTAAAGAGAACAGCCCTCCATTGATCAGGCATCCAGTGAACATGTTGTCGTGCCCACTGCAAACGGTCCCTCCTATGGCGTGCCGTGAGCGGTACGCAAATGGCTGGTCGCCTCGGATACAGACCACGTTCGTGAAGCCTTCTACGCACAGTTGACTTTGACACCAACCTTCAGTGGCAGCAGCAAGGGAGGAAATAAGAAGAGTATTGGTTCTATTCCTACGTGCACATAATATCAAATATCGGTCATCGGCGCTCGTCGTTGACCGATATTTGCAGTTGGCCGTCCTTGAATGAACATCCTAGATGCCGAATCTGTGGTTTGAAATTGCCTCCAGAGTCTATGAACCGCAGAAGGACTCACATTTAGCCATCTGGCCACTTCTGCTTGACTTTGTCCTTCCTCTAGTCTCCCAATGGCTCTGCATCGTAGTTCTGCAGGCAAATGATACCTGGAGGTCATTGTTACGAATTGGCTACCTCAGATTTCTGATGTCACAATCATAGTGTAATATGTTTGCTTGCTCTCAAACATGGACTTTTATGCTCCTCGCAGATGACGTATTTAAATGTGTCAGGACTGAGTGTTCTGTGCATACTTTTGGCGAACATATTCGTAACTGTAACAAAGTCTTGATCTCGAACAGGGAGCTGAATGCAGCTATGTTCTGTGGTAGAATAACTGTGGTTAAATGGGAGGATACCTGCACGCAGGGAGGGTTTTAAAATTACCCTTTTATTAAACTAATATTTACAGCCACTTTCCAACTCGGAAGGGATAACAGAAAATAATGACCGCACTTGGGTCTAAGCAGAACAATCAAATAATTTAAAATAAAATTAAATAGAAAACTAGGAAGTCGTTGTTGTCAGAGCTATAAACGCGAGGTTGGCCTCTATGCTAAACGATCAATGGTGCGTAGCAAGATTTAGCTAATGCTAACGCACTTAGATTACTTCAATGAGTAATAGCGTAACAGCGCTAAGGCTTGTAACTTAAATACTGGCTAGTCAGCCGAACGTCGGACAGAGCCACAGTGATCTGAGACTAAAAGCTCTCTCACACTGAGAAGTTCCTTGCTAACGTTTTAAATACGAAACTTGGCTCTACTTCAAATTAGCATGAAGCTGAAACGCGTGCTCGTTCTAACGGGAAGTTGAAATAAGAACTTACAGGAAAGAGAAAATTAACATAAAACTTTGTTAGTTTAAACTAAAACCTTACAAATGTTGCTGGTTAATTTGAATATGTCACAGCAAACAATGGTTGTCTGCAAAAGGGTAGGAATCCTTCGTGTAAGACTTCCTAAAAGAAACTTGCTCTAATTCTCCTTCCATACGTAGAACTAGGCGAACTGATGAAACTAGGCGAACAAGCAGCCAGTCTCTTCGCTGGAATTCGAACCGGGCCGATGCAGTAGTACTCAGCCCTCTTAACCGCTCGGCCGCTGTTCGTAAGCCAAAGTATATATAGACTAAATATTTAAGTAACATATAATATCAGTGTTATCAAAGCCTGATGACTTTTATTTCCCTTATTTTAAAAAACAGAAACATGAGCTTTTATTACATTTTATGCAATATGTAATTAACTTAAACTCTAATTAGGGAACTCTAAGTTCTGTAACGAATATGGCTAAAGTAAAATACTCCTTTTAATTCCTTTTCGCAAAACAATCTGAATATAAGAATACAATTTGTAAAAATTAGCATAATGTCTTCGCAGATTCAGCTAATAAAATATTCAGCTGCGAGACTAATAATATGAAAATTGTGCATGTGCTTGCATGCTGAACTCAAGATGAATATTCAGACAAATCAGGCGTTGTTGATAATTACCTATCACTACACCATATCTTCAATTTTTCCTGCCGTCATTCATGATCAGAATATTTTGCAATGCAACTCAGCATAAATTCCTATCTTAAAGCATTAGTGTCCTATAAGAATCTATATAAATATATTGTAGAAATTACTTTCTGTTCCCTCAAAATCCCAAACTCGGCTTTCCTTTCTGTATATATCCCTTTTCTGCGCTATGTTCTCTTTTTAAAAGAGACAACTGGGTTTTCGTTGAGATAAAACTCCGATAATTATTGTGTAAGATCTACTATCTATCTCTTGTGTGAAATCTGGAGAGTAGTCACTGCACAAAAGAAGTGTTAAACCAACCCTTTATTACTCTATTCAAATTATTTACAATACGTGAGGTCGACGCTCACGTATATATGCCTCTGTTTGGGCGGTAACTGAAACAATAAGAACTAAACTCAGAATTTGAAGATATTAACAAGCTACAGGGCTCAGACTATTCTGTTTCCTAACAGAGCGTTGATAAATTTAGTGGCAGCAAAATAATCTCTATTACGCCACGTTTAACCAGCAATAACTGCTAAGCCGAAGCTCGCGTTTTAAACTTTTTCTCCCACTGGAAGACTTTGCATTCCTTCACGGGCGCTACCATTTAAATATTCTAGCACTGACAATTAGGGTAATGAAGTTTTATAGGAAAGGGCTTCAACTTAAATTTAACTGGTTATTTAAAATAAATATAAATCCCTACAATTGTAATTATCTGATTAAATCATTATTTATTTCAAAACGAACCACATGCCCACCTTTAAATGTGGAATAATCTAACAGGATATACTGTAGTTTCGTGATTTTTGGAGTCAAAAATATATCGCAAAGATTATTTCCCTTGTTCCACTATATGTAGCTGAAATTAAACCAAAATGAACTATAAGTTATGAGGTTACTACTGCAAAAAAATTCACTCATAGCTGGAAGCGCTTTCTTTCGTTAAATGCATAACGGAAAATTTTAGGGTTATGACCTGCGCAACTATGTTTAAAAAAGTAATATCTGCTTTGGGATGTAAACGTTATGTCCTTAAATATAAATACGTTTTAGTGTACGATGTGATCCAAAATTTTTGCATTTATTTAAATTATAGGATAAGTCAGAAATATATTTGTATGTTTGATAATATCATGGATAATTACATGTTACTCAACGACCCTGAAAACTGGCTATTATCAAACCATGAAAATTGGTGGCAATCCCACCAAAGAGAAATAAGAAAATTCGAGATCTCGCAAATTCTGAGGCGCGGTTTCCGTCTGCAAAATAACATTCGTCAGTCTCTCTATGTTGTCTATACTTAATAGACACTGTTAAGAAAATATTAGACAGCCTTCGTTTGTATGCTTCATCAAAAATCTTTCTTTGATTTCTGCTGTTTCGTTATATCCTCCAATTTTACTGGAAACTATGTTTAGAACTTCCCACAGGTAAAAATTGCAATTTATAATTGTGTTGGCATTCATATCTAGCTGGCCTTTTCCCCATTCAGAAGATGGTAAATCCTTCAACCAGCTTCAAAGAAACTGAGGGGCTGTCATATAATAATTTTCTTCAAAATGAAAGACAAAAACACAGATATAACAGTCAATTTATAGTCTTGATTATATAAATAAAATTAACTTTATAGTCAATTTATAGTCGACTGAATTACCTCGACGCTACATTAAACGGAGATGTTATGAAGGCGTTTAGACTCACGTTTATCCGTCATTAGACTAAATTGCATTGTCTGAAGTCCGTTTCATGGTCATAGAGAAAAACGCAAATACAATATCATGTAATTAAAGTAATTATGGCTACGAGACTTTTAAAGTGAAGCTGCAAAATCGATTAGTCAGACTTGAAAACAATGCCCGATTAGTCAGACTGAGAATAATGTCCAATAATATCAAAATAACTATTGATGTAGTTTAAACTGCTTTATTCTGGCTCTTCTATGAGTTTCTTTTCTTAATGTTTTCTATGTTAAATTATGGTTTTCTCTATTTTCCATAGTCGACATAAAAGATGCCTCATTTAAGTCATATTTGAGTAATACATGGCCTCACCATTATTCCAGTATGCAATGCACCCTGCCGCAAATTCAGCTTTCTGTGGTACGATCACCATTATTTTAGGCTGATAAAGGAAGCTAGGTCGAGTGAATTTTGTTTTAAACGAAACAAAAGAGTTTCAAATCTAATGTAAAATTCATAGTTTCAGTAACATATCTACAACACAGAGTAGCGCATATTCATTTCAATATGTAGCCATGTTTCCGACTCACTCTTTGCATATCTTATTAATAAAGGAACACATATTCAAATCGATTAGAAATAGAAACTGAGAGATATAACGAAAGGAATGTTAAAAACGTAATTAAAAAACTCATTATAAATCCTCATTTGTTTAAATTTTTCAATTCTGAGCAGACTCATTCCTCAAGATTATTGACAACAGATTTTCAGGGTGTTGGTTGAACTGTTTGACATTTTTAGTCTGTGAAGAGTGGAAAAAAAGGTAGGAGAAAAGACTTCTAGCAGAATGCAAAATTGCTGCGCATTTGCGCTATCGAATTCATCAGCTGCTGCTGAGAAGTTCATCTCAAGTGTCTTCGTGAAATGTGATTTGCACATTTCCGCCTTGTGAGGCTCTCCAGCGATAAGACACCAGCTGATGAAATTTGAAGCTCAATCTGAAGAGCAATTTCTCAATAAATTTTTGCACTGGAGATCTATCTCAGAGCCAAGTGCCTACGAGCAAGCATAAATTCATGCAAACCAAAACATATCTTCTGCGTTCAAGCTTCTATGAAGTTTCATTATTAATTTTCTGAATTATTTTTTTGTCATAACCTATCCCACAGGAGTAAATTTAACCGGAACGAAATATATTCAAATAAAACGAAAAGATTATATTTTAGGATATATTCAAATAAAACGAAAGGATAAATAAAAGAATTTTCATCATCAAGATTGGGACAGAATCTCTTCATTCTAGCGGGTGTGATATCTGGCATGTCCTGAGACGTTATTTGGGCGACGCTTTTGGTTACTAGTGTCTTAAGATTATTGGTCTTTATAAATGAATACATTAAATTGCAAGTGTACGGCCATTAAAATCACATCTAGTTAGGCTGCTCGTAGAAATGAAATGTGTTCGAAGCTGATTTACGGCTCCAAATAACGCATTTATTATAGTATTTCTTCTTAAATTTGATCCTTAGATGGAACACATGCATCACAAAATTTGATAGGTCGCCGTTGCAGGAGAGGAGAAGTCCTCCATGTAGTTCCTTGTCGCTACTTATGTTAAAAAAATTTGCCTGTCTTTAAACTGCATTCTCAACATTCATTTAAGTGACAAAGTGAAATAAATTACTTCTAGCTTTTTATTGCTTTTCAAATTATATAATTTTCTCCTTTTCGCAAGGAATTACTGAGGTTTCAGACACAATAAAAGCAAGGAACGTTGAACACACTCAGGTTTTAATCTGAGTGTCAAAACCATCTTTGTAGCTGCAAAACATTTTATGGTGAAGAAACCAATATTGGACTTCGCTATAGTGGAATATGTACTGCCAACAATAACTGGAAACTTGTGATATTTGTATTTTTGTATAAGCTAATGGTATTAGGGAGCATTCAGACTATAGCTTTACGGTCAGTACTAGTATAAGTAGAACCTCTGTTGCTAATCAAGCCGCCGTCAAGGCAGATAGTATTAAGAATTTTGTGTAAATGTTCTAACTGATGAATTTTATACCAACCTGATGTAAGAATCGACCCATCATAGCGAAGTAAACGCAAACTGACAGCTGTTCGCCGATTTCACTGACTGATCTTTTCTGCACATTCCCGCATGCGCAACTTTGCCAACTTTGATTAGCTAAAGCATAAAGCCTATTCCATATATAACAACAAAGTTAATGACTTTTGTGCCCGATGATCATGGCAGTGTGACACTTCTACCGCCATTTCAAAACGTTGGCCTCTTACCAGAACAATGAAACCGCATTCGGCGTATTAAGTAAAATACTAAATTATGCACATCTGTTCTAAAATTATTATCTAGATACGATTTCTTTAAAATCATAATAAAGTTATTATGTTGGACTATGGCCTTTAAAACCAATTATTTTTTACGGGCAGGATGAGGAACTCTACATCGTTTATCCTAATGTTTCGTAACTTGAAATGTTCTGTTCAAAAAATAATTCAGCAAAATAATTTTTCAAACATTATTACGTTGCTAGTTGCTTTATAATTGATTAAACGATTATTTTAAGTCTTGGATCTGTACTGCCGTAATCTGTAATGCAAATTTAGTTCACTTGTACTTCAAATGAGGTTGTAGGTTGTAAGTAGGCCACAAGAGTGTGTTAGCTCTCTTTTGGCCACGTTACTAGATTGCTATGTTAAATAAGAGTTCTTGTCTTCAGTCTTACGTTATAATTTATGATAGTTAAATTCCCCACCGGTTAAGCTTTGATCCAACTTCGAGTTAATTGATTGTGTAGCCTTTGGCTACTAGTTGTTTGAATTAGAATTTTACGTTTTACTTGCTGTTAAAGCACATTACCTCGCCACAAGTGGGAGGATGAGTTATAAGCACAAGATGTGCCATCTGGTTATATTGAGTTTTATTAAAGGGTCTGTTATACCCTTTAATATAAGTTCAATAAGTAAAGGAAGTATTTTAATCACGAAAAATACCGGGTATTTCAACATATTTCAACAAATTTATCCATTTTGACCACTATCGAAAGCAATTTAACGATGTTGCTGCGTGACATCTGTACGTAAGGACAGAATAAAGGACTCGTTTTCCTTAAAACGAATTATATAACTGATGTTTTGCCAATCTAGAGAAACTAAGCTTCGCAACAACAAAGAAAACTTCTTTTTTTATTATTGCGGGTTAAATCATGCTTAACCTATTCTGTAATTATTATTTAAATTGTTTAATTATCCCATATATTGACTCAGCATAACATCCACAGCAAATTAAGTCAGCTTCTATATCTTCAGTGTCAGAGACGAAAAGTAAGTTTTTAGTGTTGCGCACCGAAAAATCTGCCCGCTGGCCGAATTGCTTGCTTTTGCTTAAAAACTCTGATTTTAATTGTAAAAATTTTTCTTTAAATTATTTTAACTGTATTTATGTTTTATATTTTTTAATTTTTAATTAAGATATTTTGAGCGTTTTAACATTTTTGCCTTGTCAAGAAATGAGCGAAATGTCGCGAATTAATTGAAAGAGAAATATAACTCTAATGAAATTCGAGGAAATAAGTTTAAATGAAATGCAGCAAAAATGCGTACAATTTAATATTCCGTACAAGGAAGTTATGGGATGTACACATCAGATATTTTTATATATCTTTCTTACTGGTAATTCGGTTTCATTATTATATTCACTAGAACTTATAAATTCTTATTAATGTAAAATTATTCAACTAGTTGTAAGAATCTGTTGTATTTAGAAATTTGTATCAATGTCTTGAAGACCCTTCTAGACCCTTAAAGCGAACTCGCTGAGTCTGACACAAAACACGAAGTTCAAAGAAAGGTTAAATCAACCTATATTATTTAAGTCCTAAATGAACACAAGCACTTTGCTTGTGCGAAAGATGAACTTCCGTTAATCTACTTAACGTTGACTGAAATATTGAACTGCTGAGACGTGTTTTAAAACATCGGCTACCGAGATGCTAAAGCTGACATACAGAGCTGGTGATAGAAAGAAACTGCAAGAAGCGGTTGCCAGTAGCTTCCATATAAACATTCAAAACCCTCTACTTAAATACTCAGTACAATTAATTTGTATTCTCGTAAGGAATATGGAAAGAATAAGTTATAGCAAAAACTTAAATCATATTACTTGGTTAGCTAACATAAAATACATTACACAGTAAATAATCGAGTTAAATAATTAGGATGTTACACACAATGGCTAATGAAATAGAAACTCAAGATTAATATTTTATTAGGCCACCTTTTGCACAGATAACTGCTCTAATTCATTTGCGCATCGAGTCTACATGGAGTGCATTTACGTCCAGAGAATACTATGCATTGGCTATGCAGCCTTTTAGATCTTCTAAATTAGATGGAAGAGGAGTGTGCTGTCAGATGCGTCTTTCCACCATATCCCACACATTTTCTACGCGGTTAAGATCCGGGCTATGTGGTGCCCAGGAAGGATGTTGGAAGTCAGACTGATGTTCAGCGAACCAATTTTGAACACTTCTGGCAGGATGTGCAGTTGCATTATCATCCATGAAGTATCTGTCGTCATCAAGGTAAAAATGCAACATGGCAGGGTGCACTTGATCTGCCAATACATATACGTATGTCGTGGTTGTTTGTTTATCCTCGAAGAACACAAGGATATCACTTCCATGCTAGCAGAAAATGCCCTATATCATGATACTTCCACCAGACCCTTGCACAGTGCGAGTAAGGCAAGATGGATTTATGGCTTCATATCTGTGTTGGTTGGAGCACAGTAGAGTCTCTGTTCTGCCGTGCAATTCTTCGGAGAAGCCGAAGATCACTGTCTTGGAAAACTATGCTCGAACCGCAGTTATGTCTTTCAGAGAAGGACTGTAGGTTCTGATTGCAACTTTTGAAAATCTTTGATACGGCTGCTTTTGAGAAACCAGTGAAATTTGCTGTCTTCGAAATCAAGGCTCCCGCTAAACGGGCAACAAATCCTTTTCGAAATGGTGAAAGATCTGTCATTTTTCTCATTTTACTTCATTCATCGTTAAAAACACTCTTACACCTTACTAGTATTTTAACCACGTATAATAGCCCACATCATAAACAAAAATTGCATACTCCATCCTCAGTGTGCACTCAAAGGAAAATCTCAAAGGTTTCTAATTCAAAGAAAGTTAATTGATTGTGTGTGTATTAAAATAGTCCCTTAAGCATTTTATCTTCCACATTGCACCTTTTACATCAGACACACATGTAACACACCTTTCGTTTCTTAGAACTTTACATAAAAAATTTAGACTTGCATTTATCTCATGTTAGTGTATTTCCCATGGGCTTGTATTCGTATGAAATAAAATTTGGGAAACTCTTGTTAACAATACAAATGTCTTTATGAATTCATGTTTCTCGATGTAAAGTTGTTACTCGAAACTGATAGATGCTTTACATTCTGAGCGCTTAGTATAGCTATTAGTGGCATATTCACTCACAACTTGCAATTTTAGTTTATTACAAAAGTATTTTATTTACTCTTTTGAGATACTTGTTTGTTATTCCTAAAGTAAAGAATTTATCTTATATTATAACGAATGCTCATTTATCTAGAAAATACTTCAATCAAATCTTTGTTTTCGTTATTGCTTAACTATCAAGTATAATTGTTATTAATTTTCTGTTTGATAGCCCGTAAACATATTCAGACTTATTTCGGGTATCAAAATATAGGCTACTTTAGTTTCAAGACAGCTACAAAATTTACAATTTTTTAGCAATATCTGTTAATAAATAAAAATAACATTATATTAAATAATTTGATATGCGTCTTACATTAATTGCTTTTGCTAAGTTTCCTTTATGTAAGAAAGAATGTAACTTTTCCGCATTTAAACTGTTGCAAACATTTCCATAGTTAGTGTTCTATTAAGATGTTGTAGTAAATACATTTTATTAATAAACACGAATTCTTAAATTTATTTAGATTCAGGTATTATAAAGTATGCATTGCTATTTCCTCAGACTCGAAACCGTTAGTAGTCATTTACCCTTTTAAATATTTTTGGAACAATTTTCTTATCTGATACAGTGTTTAGAAGAGTAACATTTTGCAAACATTCACTTAGAATGTGACAACATATTTATTATTAAACCAAAAATAAAGTACTACAAGATTTAGTACCACAAATAAAAATAATTAAAAATCTCTGAAGTATTATTAGAAAGTATTGCATTAAAATTAATACAAACATGCATCTGAAGCAAGAAACCACGAAGATGGATAAGATATATAAGACGAAAAAACGGCATGCTAAATTGTAGCCATCTGCATCTAAGAATCTAATCCCATGTCGCTTTTCTTTCGGTTTTCTTTAGCTAACGTATTACTTCTGCGCCTCCATTCCTCTCTAACATATAAGGTACGAGCAAGTGATACTATAGCTGTGGTCGACCATCTGATGCTGTACATATATTTGTCTACCATGTCAACAACATTTTTGTGTATTGATGTTACAGCATACACTTATGCTAAAACGTGTTTGATGGTGCATTTCTGATGACTTCATCAGTATAACTCAAATTTGGTATAAAATGTGCACTTTACTTGTAAAGAATGTTTAGAACATTTTGTGAGATTGGATCTAATTATGCACAATTACACCTCAACATGGAGCTCATGCTATGGCTAAGCAACGACAGATGCTATAACAGAAAAACAAATTAGACCACATACAACATGTAATTGTTTTCTATAATGTTTATAGCTACCTTATTTTCAAATTCCGTAGCAGGCTAATGTATATATCTAACACATTCATCTAAATTAATGTAATAGCTTATTAAAATACGTATTCCGAAGTATTGTCCTTTTTTATGTTCCTTAATTCAATGACCAAATTAAAAACACGTACGCAATGAGGCCGGAAAAGAAAGAAAAGAGTTTCGGATAATTGGCTTTTCGCACATTTACTGTCAAGATAATTGCTGACTGAAGTTAGATTACTTTTCTGCTCTTTCTAGCGCATTGGTGTTGTTCTTCTTTAGCAAATCTTACGCGAAATAGTTTGCAATTCTTCAGCGTATGAAACAAATCTACATATGGCTACGACAGTTCCCTTCTTTAATTACCATGGTGAATTGAATTTATTACATACATCACAACATTACGATTTTGATACATTTAACGAACGTTTCCGTACGTCCTCTGAATTCACCTGCACTGCTGACAGCAAGAACAATAGCCACTGCATAGTAGCCGTTGCTACTCTTTGTCAGAGAAACAAAGCTGCCGCTTCAACAAATGAATTCACGTCAAAACTGAGACGAAGTCAGTTAATGTTTCACCGACGGCGCTTGAAACAAATGGAGCAAAGACGGCCCTTTGTTCTCTCAGTTTCACTAGAACCCCCTTCTGAGAACTATATTTATTTTTATTATTCTTGTAATAAAAATATAACTTTAAGCCTCTTTAATAAATTCATTTAAATGCTTGTTATAGCTTAGCACAAAGAAAATGATAAAGATGGATATTTATAGTTCATTTTGCTAAACTGTATATTTCATTTGACGGGTTCGCTATCACATAAACGTTACATTATTTATTTAAGGTTAAATAAATCACTGGAGTCATGTATTTAGGCATAAATTAAGTATAAATTAAGTTTATAGTGAATTTAACTTTCAGTAATATGTTTCAGTTAGAGTTTTATGTTATTCATTTGTAGTTTTTCATCTTATTTTTAATTAATTTTGAATTATCTTGTCTGTTGAATCGTATACTTACTTATGATTTGATTCTTTCTTCAGTTAAAGTGTTATTTTACTTTTTACTTTCTAAAATGTTAAAACTCATACATAAAATGCTTTTTGATAAATGCATTTTGACTCGTAAATAAGACAATAACTCATTTCCTGTTCTGCGAGAGTATCTTCATGGTATAAATACCATATACACATTATTCAATTCCTAAGCATATCTCACTCAAGGACAACCAAACAGAACGCGCTTTTTCATTTAAACCATGTCCGTAAAATTTAATTAAACATGCCAATGTAAAATATAGAAGTAGGCAAAATAGCAAATTTAGGTTGGCATAGATTTTGGAAAAACCTCTACCAGTTTCGAAGAATATTAGACATATATTCCTTTTCTCTAGGAGACAAAATAAGTTAGTAATAATAATAATTTATAATTTCCCCCATTTAATAAAGATGGATAGATGTCTTATCGCTCTGCCAATGGATAGATTTCTATTAAATATCTGCATCATTTTAAGACTATTTTTTCCTTTAATTTGACTATTCACTTCTTATGCTTATCACAATAGCGATAGAGAGGTAAGCTTACTGAACATTGGCAGTTCGTCCTGGATTCATATCCAGGGGAACTGGATGACTGCGTAAACGTTTTCAGGCTTTTCCCATGTGTAACGCGGATAACAGCGTGGATAATGTGAGTGTGGATTTCCTATGAGTAACGTGCATAAGAGCCTTTTTGCTTAGAAAGTCCTCCACGAAGGCAGTACGTCCGTAACAAATAGCCTTCAAGTACTTTGCACTAAAACTTTAACCAGTAGTTATCTTATGTAAGGTTCCATTATATTAATCTAATCAGTTATTATGATTTAGAACTTAACTATCACTCCTTTTTCCGTTTCCCTGCCACAATGCAAATCATGTTAAAAGCATTTAAGGCGAGGATTTTAAGACAGAACGTGTTTCTGCTTCTCGAATCCATGTTATTAGGTTTCTGCTAACGTGCCAGCCAAAATTAAGGAGTCTGTTGTTTGACGAAGTTTGACGAACACCTGGTGCCAGTTTTAGCCTTGGGTCTAAAAGAGTGAGTTCAGCTTAAAAAGTCTGCGATGCGGATATGAAGCATTTGAAGCACAGCAAGTGATTTCTTTAAGTCCCTCCTTTGAGGCTTCTCTGTAGACATCGCCCAGCCTTCCCAGCTAATAAGGAGGTTATTCACGAGGTGTTCCTTAGTTGCATCTAGTTGTAGGACTGGTTAAACACATTTTGACAGATTATTAGAAATGCATATTCTAGCTGATCCTTTCCATTGTCTTGTAAATCCACGTTTCCTTCATGCTACGCTACTGCATCACCGTTCACTTCTTAAAGCATTACGCCTCCACACAACTAGGAAACTTTCATTCTTCCAAATAATTGTACTATTTTTCATATAACTAAGATAAAACGATGAACAATTTAAGAGAAATCGGCAAATTTAGAAAAATGCTCATATATTTCTGTAGCCAGACATTTATTAACATTTATATTATCGGTAAAGGTAATACTTTTTTAACACGATATATCTTATAACTTACTTCCAGCTGAACATTGTCAGAAATTCCCGCTACCCATTTTCCTATCGATACCAGTATATAGATTCTCTTTGTTAAGACGAATCCGTCTACTTTCTATTTATCATCCGACCTTTAGTAATTTCGTAGTAATGCAGGATTACTAACAGAAATTTTATGCTAAACAAATTCATTTTTTTGTTTTAATTTTCATTCCTAACGATAAGTTAGGAAGCTACATTCAAGATTTAATATCGAATTCGCACAAGAACATATTTATCTTTTAAGTTTTTTTAATAATCTTATAAGGTATTTCTACCGCCTTCTTTGTATGTCTTCGTAGTGTAGTGGTTAGCACAGTCGGCGCGTATTCGAGAGGTCCGTTGTTCGAGTACCGGGGAGGACATTCTTATTTGTCTTATCGCCTGCTTTAAAAAAATACCTGATGTCTCTACAGTGGCGCCCAAACTAAACAAATGTGGTGGATGATGATTTTCCGCCAGGATTTGGCAATTGGATCCCTTAATTCCCAGTCGCCCTTTAAAAGAAGTAGTGTATAAGGTATTTCTCCCGTCTTCTTAGCGTGCCTTCGTGGTGTAGTGGTCAGCACCCTCGGTGTGAGAGGTCCGTGATTCTAGTCCCGGCGAGGGTATTGCTAATTTTTCATCTCTCCTGCTTATAAAAAATACCTAATGTCTCTACAATCTTTTATGTTAGACCTATCTGATGGCTGGTAGTTTTTGTTTCATATCATGTTACGTCATCATTTGTTCATGCAACCTGAAATATTTTCAGTTCCCGCTTGTGTTGCTATACTAAGTGGCATGATATCATTTGCCTTTCAAATTAAACAATTCAGTGGTTCAAAATTTGCGACATTTTGGTTCCTTCCCTGTATCACCGTAACAGGTTCTGTAATTGAATAAATGTAATGATTACTGTATTAGCTGTAACCCTAACTCGACACTCATATTGACCTCCATTAATTTCGAGATGCTGAAGATACTAGAAATATCTCGGCGGCTGGGTGAAAGCTTTGTAAGGCCGCAGAGAGAGCGTCTGCTGTAAGTTATTTTGTTATCGTTGCGAGTTGTTAGTTTAGGGTAAGATCGAAGTTCTAAGATATTTCTGGGTTAGTTTTCTCTTAAGATGCGCTTGTGATGTGTTCAGGGTTCATGGTAGTTTTAAGTGTAACTAGTGATTGTACTTTGTGATACTGTGAACACTTGCAGGAGATCTACTGTGGAAAATTCCAGAACTTCGAAGTTTTTCTTTTGAAAAATGTTTGTTCTTTTTGTCTCTAAACGCGCTAGCAATTAAGTAGACTCGAAAATATAATAACAAATATTTAATTAATGTGTCCTATAAATTTCCACCTTTCATTTTCTTCCACCCAAATACACAATACTTAAAATTCTGAAATCTATTTTTTCGTCTAAAAATAATAACAATTAACTTCTGATTACGAAGTAATAACTTACACTACGAATCTGTCATTAAGCTGAAAGCTTTTCTGCAGTTATTGAATTACACATAAAAATTCAAATTAAAATGAGAAGAAATCAGCAGAAAAGTAAAAAAATATACATAAGAATAAAAAAGCATAGCTATTTGTGAAATCATATTGCTCTTCTTCATCAAGGTAAAAGCTGATAATCCTCTGAAACGAGCAAAAGATGTAGGCAATAAAAGTAAGCTGCTCTCGAAACAATAAATAAGAAGATTATAAGCGAGTGCACTGGTAATAAAAAAAATGATGGTTTTATACTCTTAAACAAATCATGCCTGCTTAATGTTATTTTAATTTGATAGACTGCTTTCGAAGGTTATTAACATAAGAAGTGTTTCTGCAGAAAATTTCAGCAAGACAGTACACATTGAAGAAAATTTGAGTTATTTGTCAAATAACGTTTGCTGTCACTTTGCAGTATGCATAAATGTGAGCGCTGGAACTACCAAAATGATCTGGAGTCATAATCTCCAAGTTTCATTTTAAAATTCCAGAAATTACTTTATAGCAATAATATCTTAATAGAATGCATATAGGTAATTTATTCTTAAGGAATCTGTCCAAATCTAAATTTTTGAATATATTAATGTAAATCCACTGGTGAAATAAATTTAAAAAATGTGCATATTTTATCAAATTGCATGAAAAGAACTTGATTTAAAGACAAACCACTGCTTCTAGATAAAAATGCAAATCTTGTATGGCACGTATGTAAGCGTACACGTGTGTGTAGACGGAACCAGCAGAAAAAACAGGCTTTATAAGCGGGTGGAGGGTAAGATGAATTGCGATCGCTAGCACACCTCGGCAAATTTCTTGGTGTTATCTTGCAGCAATTGATTAAATTCACATAGGAACAGTTAAAATAAGTAACCACCAACGTTTAGATGATAGAATGAGTTGGCGAATTGTGGGAAGACTAGAGATAGGCCAATCGAAAGTCCAGGTATGCAGAGAGTTTAATTTAACCCCCAGCGTCGTGTGTAACTTACGGAAACAGTTCCAGCATGCTGGGTCCATCGAGAGAAAGCATGGGCAAGGTCTTCCAAGAGCCACAACGGCGAGAGAGGGTCGTTATTTGTCCATTTTAGCGAGGTGTAACAGGGGGGCTACAGCCTCTCAGCTCTCTCAAGACCTGATGCAGCCATAGGAACCCGTGTAACAAGGGTGACTGTTTCCAAAAGTCTGAATCAGAGAGGGTTGTTTTCCAGAAAACCAGCTGTTTGCGTCTCGGTCACGTCTACGGACAGGAGAGTCCGATTAGCATGGTGCAAGCAGCATAGTAATTGGAGTACGGAGCAATGGGTGACGGTTTTGCTCATCGACGAGTCACGTTTTAGCTTTAACACCGATTCCCGCGGTACTTTCACATGGAGAGAGCCAGGGACCCGCTACATACACTCCAATGTCTGCGAAATCAACAATTATCGCGGTAGCGGTGTAGTGGTCTGCGCAGGCATCATGTTGGATAACCGCACATCTCCCCACGTCTCTGACAGAGGCTCTGTGACTGGTGTGAGGTATAGAGATGAGGTCTTGGAGCCCTATGTTCGCCTTATCTGGGGTGCAGTCGGCCCCGAGTTCATCTTACAGGATGAAAACGCAAGGCCACATATAGCTCTTCTGGTCGACGAATTTCTGAAGAGTGAAGATATTCACCGGATGGATTGGCCATCATGTCTCCAGACCTCAACTATATAGAGCTTGTCTGGAGCGCTCTGGGGACGGAAATTGCAACTCAAAACCCCCCTCACAGAACCATCCAGGAACTGAAAACAGCGTTGCTGAATAAGTGGGACAAATTACCACATGCACTGATAAACTGCCTTACTTCCAGTATGACATCACGCTGCGAGGCCTATATGGCTGTAAGAGGGGACCATACCCCCTTTTAACCCATTTCTTTTGTGCCTTCTGTTTCAGACCTTCATACTCTTATGAGTGTTACACACGAACATGTGTGTCTATTATAACTTTTGAATTATATCAACAGTTATAATACAGTATTGTTGATATACTACATATTTTTATTATATCAACCTACGTTCATACGAAATTTTATTAAAATCTGTCCAGCAGTTCTGGAGATCGTAGATCAAATATGAAACTTTTCTTAATTTCTTTCAGAAGTGTATGTACAAAAAATAAATTTCCAAATTTCTTTCAAGAGGAAACTGTAAAATACCTCAATTAAGGAAAACTAACACTATCACTAAACTATGATATAAAATAAATTAAAAGTAACATAACCAAATATGTTTCAAATGCAAAGTAAATACCCAAAATGAAAGTAAGCACGGTTAAATTGCATTGAAGAAGCAAGTCAGGAAACTGTTTTGAGTGTGAGGTAAACCCTTAATATAGCAGTACACTCCAAATAATATACAGAAAAATGTCTTATGCAGTAGTCAGACAGCAAAAGAACTGTGAAATAATGCTAATAGCTTCGATCTTCATAGCTCACTAAATCTGAATATATTTGAAAAGATTAGCAATGGGAAATGGAACAAGATGAGAACATTTAATTCAATGTTCGTTCAAGTAGAATAAAGTAAATCACCATAAATTGAAAAAGGTCAAATATTATAGAGAAAATGCTATTTTAATAGAGATACCGTTAAAATGAACAAGCAAACAAACAAACAAGAAACACTAGGTAACACAGTTCATGCCCTCCCAGAAAAAAAGTGCTAGTAAAGGCGAAAATGCAAGTTCCTTTAATCCACAGTCAGTTGATGGTTCATAAAAGTATATAAACAAAGGAATAAATACAATAATAATATGCAAACTCCAAAACAAAAATTTAAAACAAACTATATAACATATTGGAAGTAAATTATAAGGACACATCAGGTGTGTGAATGAGAATTAAAACCAGTATCACACAATAAGAATCCAAAAGTCTGTATATCTCCACTGCTGGCCACCCAAGTTGCAACACCAAGAAAGACAAGAGGTATCACAACAAAATTTATTTAGTAGATAACACGCTGACCAAGAATCAAATGATTAAATTTATAGACTTCTGTGAAGTGTGGTTCCTTCCAGAATCAGTAGCCAGAGTAGCCGCCATTGTTGGAAATCACCGCTGCCACACGCCTCGGCGTTGATTCAAAGAGACTTTCGATGTGTTCTTGGGGTACAGCAGACCAAGCAGCTTCCACACGTTGTTAAAGTTGATCTGGTGTGGCAGCTTGGGATGTAATCTGGGTTAATCGTTCAGCAACCATGGACTGCATGTTTTCTATTGGCGAAAGATCCGGATAGCGAGTCTGCCAGGGAAGCAAATCAATCTGGTGATTGACGAAGAACACTTGGACAATGCGTGCCACGTGTGGTCGCGCATTATCCTGTTGAAATATGGCTGTGGGCAAGCCCTGAAGGTAAGGAAGAACAACTGGCTCCAACATCTCGGAGATGTAGGGCTGGTTGTTTAAAGTACCGGCATTGCGTACTAGAGGAGTGCAAGAGTGATATCCAATACCTCTTCAGACCATAACACCCGTTCGGGACCAGTGTGACGGTGCATAACGCAGCTGTTAAATATCGCTCTCCACGGTGTTTCCAGACTCGAATCCGACCATCGTGGTGTTGCAGACAGAAGCGTGACTCGTCAGTTTCATTTTCAATACAATTTCATTCCATTCTACCGTCCACATCCTTCATTCATCGCACCATTGGCGGCGGAGACGTCTGTGGTTCTACGTCAAGGGTAGACGAAGCAATGGACTCCTTGCGGACAGACCACTCTGCTGTAAACGGCGTCGAATGGTACGCGCAGACACTGGATGATGCGTTACAGACTGAATGCGCTGTGCTATGGTTCGTGATGTGACTGAGCGATCCGTCACTGTCATGCGCACAATGTTCCTGTCATCACGTGAAGTGGTGCATTGAGGTGGATGCGATCGAACACGTCGGTCCGTCGTACCCTCCTGCATAAAACGGTCACATATCCGCATTACAGTTGTTTGGTTCCGTCCAACACGACTACCGATTTACCTGAAAGATAATCCACACTCTAGGTAGGCCACTATCCTTCCTCTGACGAACGCGGATACTTGATCAAACGATGATCGCTGTATAGCACGAGGCATAATTGATCGTTTTTTTTAAAAAAAAACACAATGCCGAACTTGAAATCGTCGAAAACTGCAAGCCTTAAATAGCGCTTTGAAGTGGCGCCACAGGCGCGCGTGATGTGCTTCCGCGCTGGAATTCTAATCACTTGCATATCTCACCTCCGCTAATACACGTTGTAAATTTCATGTTATTTGCATGCTTCCTTCAGGGTGTTGCATTTACGGTGGTCAGCAGTGTACTTTAAAATTCATGCGAGAGAAGCGTTGAGAAAAAAAAATAAATTAACATAATCAATCGAAAGTGAAATCATTCAGAAAACTAATTGGAAGGAGTGTAAGTGCGATTTCCACGAAATGCGTTTCTCTTCATTCCAGTTCACTCAGGGAAATTATTTTTAGAAATAACGAGGTTGTTGACATATTTTAGAAAGATTCCGGCAAAGAATTAAAAAAATGACATTTGTTTTGGTATAAAAAATTATGGCTACAGCTTATTTTTGAAGTGATAAATATCTGTGCTCCTTTTAAATTTTGTCCTCTTTCAAAGCGTCGCAAGTAAACAAGCTGTGGTTTTGAAGAATATGCTTTTGTGCTCCCCGAAGAGAAATAATACTAATCTGTAATTAAATAATGTCGTTAAACACACAGTATGAAGGTTTCGAGCTGCAAAATAAGCAACATTATTTATCGAAAAGGGAAAAACCGTCAATCATTACTTGTACGTAGAAAGATGACTCCAAAAAATACCCGAAATAACACGTATTATTCCTAAAATTAAGTTGTTGGTAATAACAGATAATCCATCCATACTGAGACCGTCTGAAATTCTTTAAACATATCTGCAACAACAATAAATAAAATAATGAACAAAGCTTTCCAGCTAAAAAAGCCGAAAAACATACTGCTCGAAAGCTTTTTACGAAGCACGGTTCTCCACACAAAACAATTTGTAGAACTCTGTATGAAAACTATTTAGCAGGAGATAAATGGAAATACCATTGTGACCTTTGATAAAGCATGGGTTTGCCTAAATGTCAACAATCGAAAAGCTCTATTTATCAAAAATGAAGAGAAAATATACAAATCTATTTCCGTTAATGTACAGAAAGTCACTAAGGCGTTTATGAATGTCTAGGATTCTCCTAAAAGAGAAATTAAAAGTCGAAAAAGTGTAGAAAATGTTAAAATTAAATTCAACACGCAACAAGACAAAGTTTTGTTTCCGCCAATTACAGAAGAAATTCCATTTTTATCTCACTTTTAGTGAGTGAAACGTCATAAAGACAAAGAAACAAGTCGTAATTCTAAAACTACCACTTTATTCCTAAAAAAAATGAAGCCTGATACTTGTATTGTATAAGCATCTTTTCAACTTTGTCTAGTATAAGCATCTTTTCAATGTATGCATGTGAATGTATGCTCCTGATGTTTTCAATGTATGCTCCTGATGTTTTCAATCCATGCTCCTGATGTTTCATCTATCGACTATTGTGGTCTTCTGAATATAGCTCATTCTAAGCATAAACACAGCACAATTGATGGACTCTGGGAAGTAGTGGAAGAGGAATGGAAACCTTTGATCTTGGAAATTTTACGGCATCTCTTCGGTTATGTAAACCATGACGCAGAGTTATAGTTGAGAATAAAACATGTCGGATTGAACATTTTAAAAACACTGTTTTTATTTTAGATATTAATTAAACTGTCCCGAAATCATTCTAAAAAGTGGTTAAATATCCTGCGTACTTTTAACAAAGGTCGAAATTAGTTCATTAGTAACAGCTTAACTCTGGATTCTTCCACTGTGAAGGTTCACATGTAACTAAAAAACCGAATCCCATATCGTATGTAAAATTCGAATTGCCGATAAGATTCTGTGGACATTTCGATCTTTTCATAAGACATGAAATGTTAAAATTTGTGATGCATGATTTTGATATAAAACATACGTTTGTTTGCACTTTGAGCAGAGAAAATAATATATAATACGTTAAGGGACTTTTCTATTTGTGAAAATCACGACACAATTTTTTTTATTCCTAATTTTTGAAATCAAAACTTGAGCCTTTAAATATTATAAAATATAGAAAATTATTATAATTTGAATCTAAATATTTGAAAGCGTATTTTTCTTTTATTAACATTTATATTATTTTTTATTCACAATTGACTTTTCGACGGCAAGTATTCAATGAATTTTCAACCTGAGATTTTATTGTTTTTTTTTAATTTGAAATGATAAATTGAACACTGATCATGTATTTATAATTACATACAGAAATATTACGTTTGAATTCTTACGGAATAAATGTCGTATAAGAAAATAAAGAAAGTCGATAAATTCAAGTTTCCAATTTCATGGTCTATCATTGTGTGAATGTAAAGACAACATTTCCGAATTTGTTTCATTGAAATTTGGACATTTTCGTGTCCAATAAGAGATTCGCAGAAATGGAAATTCTGTTTCGAGTGCCCTCTAAAAAGTGGTTGCTATCAACAAATTATATTAAGCGAATAATGTAAAAAACTACGTTTAGACTGAGATTTAAAACTACATCTGCATGAAGATATCTGGCTCTGATTTAACACTTTGATGAAAGTGTTACAGTGCAACAAGATGCGACAGAAATCGAAACTAATGTTTGAAAATTTTTTATTTTAAAGTGCTAGTGACTCATTTCCGCTTGATAGAATAAAATCGGCAATTTAAATATATAATCTAACGGACTTTTTCTGAGGTGAAGTTCTCAGATATTACAATGCACAAATTTAATAAGATTAAACGTGCAAATAACTTTCTTTGCATTCCAACCGGAATAGTGACTAGCAACGCTGACTGCCGTACCGAAGGCCCGGATTCGAATTCCGAAAATTCTGGATATTTGTAAATATATAGTGTCTGAGCGGCATGAGGGGCACTTTAAATATGCAGCGACCCGAAAGTCCTCTCGAGACGTTGGTGATAGAATAAAGGGAGTGGGAGATCTTTCGGAGCCGTCTGTCACCTGCATGGTGCTCAAGCCTTTTGCCAACGATAGGCGCACTCTTGCACTCCATGCCGCGATGAATTTCGTGGACTTGTTCTGATGTTACTGTCAGACAAGTGAGATAAGTCATAATAACAACATAACTTTCTTTACATTCTAGAAGATATTTTAAGGCTGGATTGTAAGTAAGTTCAAACTCATTTAGGCGAACAATTATTATATTAATCCAACACTTTAATTCCTAACATATTTATTCAAAACGTGACAAGAGAAGAAGGATACGCTTTCCTTGGATACTGCCTCTCCCCATTCTGGACAAAATTGGAGCCGATCTTAAACTCGGATTATTTCATTGTGGTAAAACAATTCAGTTACATGCTTGTTGGAAAGGACAACTTCATGGAGAAATTTCTAAGGAAAACTGGCTCATAATCAAGCCACATATAGTAAAAGCAAGGAAGCACCTATAAATTTAACTAATTTACTAGGATTCGATCACAAGATAAACTATCAGCTCTCAGCAGCTTTACCCGTATACTCCCGATAATCGCCAAACCTGTGTTGAAACTAAGCAGAAGCTGTCACATGTACTGCTTTATAAGCATTCTAAACAAATTTTCTCCTTTTTAATAGTCAGCCATGATAGCTTTCGCATTAGTATCTAACAGTGGATATTACAAATTTGAGATCTATATACCGGAGTGAAAGACTTCACGGAAAGTGAAATATTTTATTTGTAGCAATAGCTAAATTCTTATGAATCCGTCTAATGAACACTTTTGTTCTTATATATATATTACATATGCACTTTTTATTATATGCATTGTTATCTGCATGTGCAAATTACTCTTGCTTATGCAAAAGTTTTAAAAACTGTATGTTCGTCTTCAGAATCAACAGCTGCCTAATAATATTACCAGAAACTTTTAGGCAGAAAATTCGCTTTATATGATAAAAATCCTTTTCATTCCATTCATTTTCTGAACCATCGAGAAAGTCGCTGAAATTTGCTTTTCAGTTAAAATTATATATTTGTTAATTGAAACATACGATGCTAAAGTAGATACTTTAATTGGATTGAAGTTTTCTCGCTATTTCAGAGGAATTATTTCCTTCTCGAAGCAATGGGATCTGAAATATATTAATATATTTCCTATTATTAAGCTAGAATACTAATCGTCGAATTGATCATAGATACCGAAAGAAGTTCATTTTCTGTAAAAGCTGGCTTCGCCAAGTGGCTTAAATATTTCTGCGATACTGCATAAGGGACTTTAATAACTGTTTTCCTATTTTAATGATTTCCTCGCTAGATATTGAATAGATGACTATATTGCTGTAAATGTTGGGTAATAGCGAGAATAAATATCTCAGGTTCAAAATATTTTCTAGAAATGCATTTAAGTACCTCTTTCAATTACGTTAGATTAAGTGGTAATCATTCAAAAGTTTACAGCCTTTGAATACAAACAAATAAATAGCTGAATTGGAAATAATTTGAATTTTGTCTCTGTTGAAATGACGTCAGATTTAAGTAATCAGTCTCTTTAGCTCTGATTTTGGGAATTAAAATGGAGAAACTAGCTAAACTGCCCTGCTTCTCTAACGTTATATTGTAGTAAGTCACCATCCCAATTATGGCTTAATATGAATCTGCCCGACCTTTTTCTCTGTTTTCATATATGTATGTTTTCCAGATTATTTCTCTTAACTATCCGCTCCTTATCATTTCATCTGCTGATTCGTAAAATAATATAAAGGATTAAGGAAATTAAACAGTTTAATGAGAGATACTAGTATAGTTTGTAGACTATACTAGAGTTTCTTAGGTTTGGAATCGAATTTAATTCCGTTACAATGAAATCAGCTAATTGGGAGCACAGAGTCCACAACTGTGGTAACGGAACGTTGCTAGAAATGGATATGTCTTGGAAGAATACCGATTTAAAATCTCAAAACTAAAATTTTAGCCAGGATTAGAAATGGTCATCTTACCTAGATTGTGATAAATTTCTGTTTAACTGAAATAATTTGATTAAACCTTATATTTAATCATCAGATTCATAGTTTCAGAAACATCCGTTATACTTACTAGCAGTTTTGAAATATCTAATTACACATAAAAAAACTTAAACATTCTAAATAATAAAGACAATGTAATGTAAAAAAAAATAAAAAAACTTAAACATTCTATATAATAAAGACAACTAATCGGATTAATACCTTATTTAACGACATTTCTCTTTGTCATCCAAGGAATTAACACGTAACCCACAGCCCAGGAAATAATGCCACGACATATATTCTCGATGCATTACAGCAAATGCATTGCTGAGGAAACTGCACTGATTTATATGTAATCGAAAACTTCTAGAATTATTGAAACATCATAAACACCCATATCTTTAATAACTTTTTATATCAGTTGTTTTCCTTCCGTGACTTTTTATGAATTAGTGATGTCTATGGCTTCAGGAGACCAGAAATATTTAACTTAATTTTTGAAATATATATTGGCCTATAAGCTGGCTTACTTCTTGGGATGACTCCTTTCGCAGTTATTTCGTTGCTATTTGCGTTATATATTTCTTAAATGTTCATGATACTGAGTTTGTTTGAATGTATTACAAAAACGACTCTTAAAAAAGAATTAACGCCAGAAGAAATACAAAATCTTTTACATGAGCTATCATATAATGAATCTGAAGGGGTGAACTATCAGAGATTGAAGGCGAGGTTTTTGAAATAGTTGGTTTTGAATGTATAAATGACTATTCATCAGATTATGATGAAGGTGACAACAAGGAAATTTGAGAAGATGCGTCAGTACTGAAGCTTTCACTGTTCCTGATGGCAAAGAATGGAAAGTGTATAAAAATAAAAAAAAATCCTGGAAGATTTTCATAACAAAATATTATACGGCAAGATAGTAGACCAACAAATTATGCCAAAAGAAACATATGATAATAGTGTGCTAAGAGCTTGGTTTTTATTTATAGCCACCACAATTTTGAACAATATAAAGAAATATACGGAAGTAGAGGCAAAGCGCATCATTGAGAATGACACTTGGTTTCATTCTATAGACGAGTTTCTTGCCTTTATTGAAATATATATGCTCGGGGTGTGAGTGGAGCGAAAGGAACAGATCTTCATTCCTTGTGGTCTAAAACCTAGGGTCTGAATTCTTGCACAAAAACTATGGGAAGGAACAGGTTTTGTGACATTCTACGATTTTTATGATTTGACTTGAAATCTAGACGTTCTGCACGCTTGCAAACAGATAAATTTGGAATGATATCTGAAATTTGGAATCGCTTCATTGATAATTGTATTTCTTGCTTTAAACCGGCAGAAAATATAATAGACGAACAACTGATTCCAAGCAAAACACGATGTCCATTTACTCAATTTATACTGTCAATAAACGATAAATACGGACAAACGTTTTAGCTTGCTGTTGATGTAAAAACAGAATGCCTTCTCAATGCTTCCCCTTACTCAGGAAAAAATAAAGAACGACTATCTGATCAACGATTATCTGAATGCGTTGTTATGAGACTGATGAAACCTTTTCTAAACAAAGGTCTAAATGTCACAGTTGATATTTTTTTACATCACTTCATTTAGCTGAAGAATTGCAAAATAAGGGAACAAGCTTGGTAGGAAATGTCAGCAGGGGAAGAAGAGAAATCCCGAAGTCCATGAAAGATTCTCGAGAAGCACTGTATGGGTCTAAAATTTTGAAAGTATTAGACTCAGACAGTGCCTCTCGGGAATCTTTCATGACGAAACATGCGCTACTCTTACCATATATCAAGGAAAGAGAAAGAAAAATGTAATGATTTTAAGTACCCTTCATCTATCAGTTGATATAAGTAATAATGATAAGAAAAGTTCAGAAACAATTAGTTTTTATAATGCAACCAAATATGGTGTCGATGTAATTGATCAGATGGCCAGAAAGTATACTATAAAAGCCCCTTCTAGAAGATGGCCTGCTTATACTTTTTACAATATATTAGATTTATCTGCTATAAATGCCTGGATTATTTTTTAAAAAATTACTGAAAAACTAATTACAAAACAGATGTTCATCCAGATCTTAGCTGATAAAATACGACATAACTACATTTGCTTTACTAATAAACCAAAGAGAAATGCGAGCAGAGCAGACCCACCAGCGAGATCAGCCCCAAAGAGATGGAAATGTGAAATACAATTTTGTAATGGTAATATGACTACCAATATCTGTATTTCATGCAATACAATAGTGTGCGGAAAATGTCATGGCAAGCTAGATTATACATGCATTTAGTTTAAAAAGGATTGCAAGTATATGAATTTTTTGAAACGCGTGCCATTTTTTTAATTTTCTTATAATTGTAAACTCAGTTATGCTTTTTTTTTAAATTGATATTTGTATCTATTGTTCTTAATTACAAATTTGAATGTTTTAATTGAATAATGTATTCATTATTGTGTTCTCGTTTATGTATTTACCTTATAAATCCCATTGGAGTCGAAATGAATCCGGGCGTTCCAGGGAGATGAAATTTCCGGACGCTCTAGTGTTAAATTTGATCACAAGTGCTTCTGATCAGATACTGTTTATAGAACAACTACTCCTATATTCTGTAGTGGTTAATGTTGAATGTAAACATAAACTTCTGAAGATGCATTCCGAAAAAATGTTTTATAATGGAATTTTTTTTCTACTGACTACTAGATTTCGAAATCATCTTCCCGGTATACTCCTTTTTCCGAGATGTTTATATACCTTACGAAATGTTGCAGTTTTCCTTCATTTTATATGACTGTAGTCATCACGAGCTAATCCTTTCATTGTCTTTTGCTACGAATCTATTCTTTACTGTAGGACATGGAATGTATTTTTAGTACTGTCTCTTCAATGTTCGCGGCCTCCTGTCTGCTACTGTAATAACTATTTTGCTTCGTCTGAAGAATCGCTGCTCACTTTACCTTCAAGCTGTGAATACAGCAAGGAACTTCGACTGTTGCAGACACTTACAGCTTTGCGTGCAACTTCAGATGTTTAATTACTCTAAAACAGGGGTGGCCAAACTTTTTGGGCACTGTGCCGTTATCTGGGAAAATTAAAAGTTATGCATGCCACTTCTAACTTTACCAACATACTATAAAATATAAAAAGGTGAACAAAATGCTAGGCTGATTATGGGATGTGTAAGCAAATAGCACATTTTTTATGTAAGTCTGAATAGTGGACATTAAAAAAATTAACAAATGGAACATCTAAAAACAATAAATAAAACAAACGTACAATCTAGGGTTTTATTCTTAACAAACATTTTTAAAGATTCAGTTAGTTAACTTATGTATAAAATAAAAATGAATCATTTGAAACATTTAATTTTAAATAGCAATTGAACAGTCAGTACATAATTAATGCGGTTTTTGAATATGTAGTTTTTATTTTACCGAGACATCTATATTAGTTCTTGAAGACACTTACAAAATTTGGTGTTTTAGGTGCATATGAATTGATCTTGAACGGTATTTTGATTTTATTACGTTCATAATGGAAAACATTTGTTCGCAAACATATGTAGATCGAAACCTACAACAAAATTTGATAGCCAAATCGTATAAATTTCGAAAATTGCTTGTTGGAAGAAATTTCCAAAATTCAATATAATTTGGATCACTTGCAGTTGAAATAAGTTCCTTATATTTGCTTTTCAGTGTAGTATACTGCTGTAGGTTAATAATTTGGATTTGGATTTCAGTTGGGTTATAATTAACGTCTTACAAAGAAATTGAATTATTGTATATATTTTAATATTTTTAATGAGTGTATCTATTGACGGAGTTATGTCGACAGAGGATATCATTATTATTTCAAATATTTTAATTCAATAAGTCTTCGCGTGCCACTCTTAGAACTCAGCCGTGACGCACTGTGGAACGCGTGCCACGGGCTGGCCATCCCTGCTCTAAAACATCAAAAAGTAGCTAAATCAGATTTTAATCTTCTGCAGGTCCAGTATCTTATTTTCTTCAGGTAGATTTCATATCATGTGTATTCTTCATATCAGGGCTGAAGTGTTATTTTCATATTCCAAACGTTACATGAAACTTGTTCGTAAGTCATAAGAATAAAATTAAATACAATATTTTGCGTCTTAATTTAATGGCACTTAAAATTATGAAGATATTTCATATTATTTTATTAAGCTGCTTCAGTTACAGCGTATTTTACCTTTCGGCCACGTTGTTGTTGAGAGTTAGAGCTTGTTATTTGATGACCGTCCTTTTTATGTACCTGTTAGTCCACGTCGGTAACTTTAGGTAACAGACAACTAAGTGTTAACAACTCTGTGCAACTTAGGCTGATTATTCTATCAAATTGATACATTCTGTTAAAATATTAGATTCGTTTTAAATTTCCTTTTTTTTAAGTTCAAGCCATAAGTGCTGGCTTCTTGTACGCTCAAGTGGGGCCGCATGTGAAAGCTAATATATGAGTTAAAACAAAAGGGTATTTTATCCCTTCTTCGGAGTTGTTATTTACGCAACAGAACTTAGTGAACAGTCGCTTCAGAGTTCTACTAGGTTCTAGCAGTCAAATAGCTTTAATTTAGCTAGAACACTATACTTTTTAACACAGATAATGCAAATGCAAGATATTCTTTCTGCAATGAGAAAACTCTAAAATCTCATACTAATTATAATTTTTGGTATTAATACTTCTCAAACACGTCTTTTCTGTTATTAAAATGTACCATTATGTCTAGCATATTTTTCATAGTGA
>KK113678.1:164420-196778 GCA_000611955.2 Stegodyphus mimosarum | reverse complement strand
TGTGAAGACTTCCTTTCTTGTTTGGGACTTAATTACTTTTCAACACTGAAGAATTTGATAATTTTTAATTGGGCATCTATAATAAAATGCATGATTTTTCCTGATTTGAAGTTTTGTTTTTAATATTCTAAAACTATATTTTTAAAATTGTAAATAATGTAATTATGTATAATAAATAATTGCTTAAAGTAACATTCCGTTATTTTTAAAAACATTGGACTTGAATAAACGCTGAGGGACATTCAATGTTTCACTCTTAATAACAGGTTAGGTTAGGTTATTTGAATATGGTAAAGCACAACATGGATGCCTATTTAAAGGGTGGGATCTGTAAACATCATTTACTAAGTTTCATTCACAAGTTCTTAATGAATACAGATGAATTTTAAAAAAATGCATTCCTATTTTCTAATGAAATACAGATTTCATGTTTAATATTAATTAAAAACATTTGACGTTAAGTAAACCTTTTCTCTACTCTTTTTATTATTCTTATATGAAGGGTTCGGAATATTCGAGAGCTTTTTAGCACTCCAAATCAGATTCAAGAAGAAAATAATGACTTTTCTATCTCTGGAAGTTAATAAAAGGTCAGAGATGAGGAATTTAGATAAAATCCGATATAATATTTCTATAAAATTATTGAAGCATTCATTTTTAACACTAAACTTATAAGGTATATCTCCCACATTCTTAACGTGCCTTCGTAGTGTAATGGTCAGCACACTGAGCCGGTATTTCAGAGGTCCGTGGTTCGATCCCCGGGGAAAGCATTGCATATTTTCATGTCTCCTGCTTTCAAAAATACCTAATGTCTCTACAAAGTTCTATATTCTTTGGAACACTCGAACTTGAAATCGGAAGTTTGATACATGTTCTCATTGAAAGTATAAAACTGCTGCAGGACATAACATATATTTCTGCTTTACTAAAACTAGGAAGTTCTAAATTAATATCATTTTTAATTTCTTGCAATAATTTAACGAAGATGCTAATTAAGTATTAAAAGTATGAAATTTTTAATACCGGTAAAACATCTTTTTATTTTAATATGGTATGACTACGTGCATGTATTTATTTTCCAATAACATTTTCTTGCGCTCCTAGTTAAATTTTCTATTTAAGATAAATAATTATACAATTGATCAGTCTCACCAAACCTGATAATTATAGTATGAATCCATGCAATGTGATGGGTAATAACTTGTATTTAACAACAGCTGGTTTCCAGTAAGTATTCTTGCAAGTTAAATCGCCCATAACATATTGCTGTCGAAAACAGTATTATCTCAGCTGCATAAAAGGAATTTTAAACCCTTTAATTTCCGGAATTCTGTGATGTGATAAATTCTCGTTTTCTAATGTTGTGATTAATATGAATCTTATCGCAATTACTTACACTTTTAGAAACAAAGCTAACGTACTACAATTTTCGCTAGATGAAGGGATTTCCATACCGATAACCAATTGCAATTTGTAAGCCTCATTTTACAGAATTCACTCTTATCATGTACTACAATGTCTTGTATTTCAGCATTCTTCAACTGGAAAATTTTATACTAATTATGCAAAAATTATTATCCATAGTTTGCCATGCATGCGCGTTTTACGAGCATATAATTCTGCAACATTGTTGGGAAATTTGCATTCCTCCTTTGCTGCTGCGCTGAGCCGTTAGTATATAATCCCGCTATAGAATCCAAGAAATGGGATGAAGACTATGTGTTCTCCCGATGACATGCCAGACAGCTGTGAATCATTCCGTGGGGTGGCGATTTCAAGGCATGGAAATCTCCAGCGGAATATATCTGTGGAAGACTAGATTGTAACAGGAATCTAGCACAGTATCCCGGATAATTCACTAGGCGGCCAAGTACCCGCCCTAACTAAATGAACTGTCAACAAGACTCAGCTTAAGTTGTACCAGTTAAGTACATTCCTCTGTTCTTCGTAATATGGTTATACTAATGTGACATAGTCTGACATGACGTGTTCATCTGTTTTCTTAAATATAAGGAAACAAACCATTAAATCATATGTTTTCAACTTACAGTAAATGTACTTAACTCTTTTGGTAGGGAACTACATTTTACACTACTGTCTATTACCCTCGAGAATCTTAAAACTCAAAATAACAAATATGGAACCGGTGAACAACTAAAATATGCATAAAACTTTCTTAATGAAAGATTCGACACGATTATGTTTCATATTGGTTAAATACCTCTTAATTATGAAACTTAACTGAAATTATACAGAATGTTACTTAGCCTATTAAACTTCTGTTTTCCCCTTTAAAGAAAAACATTGCTGCTTCTATACTAATTTCCATTCACATATTGATTTGTGCACTGATTTTTCCTTTTTCCTTCTCTGAACTACTTTAATTGTTGTATTATTACCACCTAACTTTTGAATTAATATGATTTTTTATCTACATAATTTGAAAGATAATCTAATATTGTAAACTTCCAGGTAATGACTCTTTAAAAACTTCCAATGTCTCCCAGCTGATTCTATTCTATTATTTAACTAAATATGTTGTTGAGTCAGAACCTTATTAATATAATACAAGAATCATTTCATTGGAACTAGTTAACTAATTTTCCTTTTTTCTTACTAATCATCATTTTATGAACATGTGCCCATTATCTAATATTCATTACTTATTTCAAACGATTCCATTCCGATAATCCAATCATATTTTTGAAAATGAGAGTGGTTATAATTTTCTTTCTGAGTTATTATCAATTACACAGAAACTCTCAGTAAGAAGAACTTTGCTTGATTAAAAACGAAATTTTACACATTTGCATCCGGCTTGAAATAGTTTGACATTCGAATATCAAGCAGCAATCTTCTCATTATATCAACGAGAGGAATAATTGCATTTAATAAAGATGTTCCTTTAATTACCAGAAGTTTCATTTTTCCCTGTTAGCTTTTTTCTCCATTCATTGCAGAATTATAATCAGCAGAAACGTAAATCATTCGCCTCACTGTTCTCCAACAGAAAAATAATGACTAAATAATTAATGAATCGGCACTTCTATCTAGACATTCTATCTAAGTCAGATAGATATTAGGTCGATATTATCTTTCTCGAAATGTTAATTAAGGAGGCTTTTTTAATTGCATCTTTTTTCTCTCAATCTCTTATGATTGATTTCTTGCACACCGAATTTGAGTGCTCGAAATCTTTATTGGAAGAAAGCCAAATTATTTCTTTCAGTAGTGTTTATAATTATCGAATTTTGTTTTAGAGTCAATTACCATAATTTGCGTTTCATTGTGCGACATAATGGCATGTGCATTCAGACATGCACTTAAAACTATACGTACAAAATACGCACAAAAGTGTACTACCTTTTTAAAACATGACAGATCTAGTTCTGGACCGTATAACTTCAGAAATGGGAGAATGGCACAGAGAACAGTTTGATATAATTTTCTCATAATAAAATATCGCAACTAGAAGAAAGATCTGTAATTTTATAGGAAGGGCGAATTATAGATCTATTTTTATTCACATGTAGTGCATATCTACTTTGAAAGAAACATTGTCTGGAAGCTCAAGTATGCTCGATTTCTTTAATATATGCTAACTTATTTTTGTCACTTCTAAGCTAAAATACGTTTTGCTCATACTTTGACGGCTGGAGACATGGGTGGTCGAGTATAATCTTGCTGAAAATAGTCAGATACTTCGGCGGAAGTGGTAAATGCAGTACATCTGAAAAGACGATGAAAGGTTAATCCACATGAGGTAGAGTAACTGACGAATGTTATTGAGAGAGCCAGACGCACTCCATAGCATTACTGAGACACTACTGAATTTCACAATCCTTTGTTTACATTTTCACATAGTTGTTTATTAAGATTTCTTCATCGTTTCATTAAGTCACCTAGCTTGGTAATGTGACTTATTATACCAGGATTCTCTTTTCAGTCTTTTAACAGGGAATGATCTCTCGAGTCTAGAACAAGGGTTGAGTTCTTGATTTCCGAAAGGCAGAACTCCATGTCATGAGATAAACAATGCCTTTATTCATTCATTGGTAATTAAAAGCAAATAATTCAGAAACATACTGTAAAGTCCTTAGTGTGGTTCGGTAAAGTGCACTGAACTGCAATATTATTTCCAGCAAATACCGACAGCCCTCCAACGCATTTGATCGTGCAAAGGGTGTTTTTTGCTCACACTTTTTGCTTTCGATATCTCGCATTACATGGAATTATTGCTGCTTGCGAAGTGACGCATAGGTTCGCATGCGCTCAGGTGTGATTGCAGGATTGCGTTTAATGCTAATTTTTGTTGCCTATTTGCATTCGGCGATGCAACATCTACCCTATATGTAAACTGTACATTTTAATTCCAATTTGATATTTGTATCTTTTCTTTTAGCGTTTGCTAACACGAATTATTATTTTTTAGCACGAATGTAGTTCCAAAAAAGTGTTACATAGGAATAATATGTGCATTTATGCTGCAATATGTGACTCCAGACATATTGGTCCCCAAAAAGACATAATGAAAACACATAATTGAATAAATTTTAATATTCATGATTAATTCACAACAATAAAAATTAAATTTTTCCAACAATTACAGTTACAGCGAATACGCTTAATATGTTTTAAGTCTTTTTGTCCCATACTTAAAAGAAAGTATAACGAAAAATATATTGTTAGGAAATTAAAGGCAGGAAATTAGGAAGCAATTTTCTTTAATATCCCTACGGCTTGCTCGGAATTACGAAAGGAGAAGGAAATCGAAACAAGTGCAATAAAACCCACTTCATTAATATTCTAAGCAAGGAAGGTACAATTAGCAATACAATTAAACTGATGCTATTTAAATCTAAGGTAAACATACGGAGAATTGTTTCGAAATGTGTGTACTTAGAAGCGATTTCAGTAAAGTCCTAAGGAACGTACCTTGAGGATTTTTTTCTTTGCTGGAATCTATTTAAAAAATTTAATATATCAAAAATTTATTTGCACTGCACTCTTATTTTTCGTAAAATCAATCGTACGGTGCTGTTTGATTGGACGAAAAATTAAAATAAATATTAATTAATTAGTATTTATGAATAAATTTAGAGTAATATTGCGTAACTAGGTATTTTTCTGAAACATGAATGTCATCTAAACGATTTCTCATTGTTGTGGCGCAGCAATTTAACCGGAAAACAGCCTGTTATATTAAATGCAAGCATTAGTTTTATCTTTTCCAGTATTCCAAAAATTACCATTTTCCTATAGTCATATGCAAATTCATAACTCATAAAGCTTTCTAAGATGAAACCAACATGGATTGGAACTTTATCAAAATGCTTTGAAACTTTTTTAGCGTTATTAGTTTTCTCGATAACGGAGATTGTCTTCCAATAATTTATTCTAAGCAAATAACAATGTATTTAGATAGCATTAAATAATATATCTAACACTAACAAGCAGGTGATTAGCGCAGAACTGATTATTATGACAGCTAAAATGCTTCAGCAACATTTAGATACACAAAGCACAGTAATCATATGGCTTGGGATCAGCCGTTTTTATTTAACTATTTAACTAGCAAACAAAATACAAACAAGACACTAATTTTGTATTCGAAAATGCGATAAAATGCGGCAGAAAGAAATGATTGAGTCAACAACCAAGTTTAGTGCTGCCATCTAAGAAATAAATAGGTGACTAAAAGCGGCATATCGCGTACTACATTATTACATCAATGATGCAAGAACCAGTTGCTTCTACCTATATTAAAGAAATATATGCTATTTCTTCCGTAAAGTAGCAGAGTATCAGAAAAGTACCTAAAAATGATAGTTTTGATGCTAAGTAGCTGCAGGTTATAAGACGGTTTAATTGTGTAAAATATTCTCATCTGCAATAAACTGAAGTTTAATGTTTATTAAATCATGCTGTTCTCAAATATTTTCGAATTTTCTCTAGGCTCATATGTCTACTCTTAATTTTTTTTAAAAGACAGTCAGGCAAACTATGATACATCAGCAAGTATGTATTATCTTTCATTTCTTAACCTTTGCTGATTATTTAGAAATTCGTAAGGAGTTAAGTTTTTTATTTTGAGGAGTTGTTTATTCAATAATCAATAGTAAAAACTGTGAAAAAAATATTATGATTTGCGTAAACAATTATTTACACCAAAATGTTAATATTATCAATAGAGAATTTCAAAACATTTAAAAATGTTGGAATTTCTCATGTGTTCGAAAAACGTATATTTTATGCTCTAAATTATGTAAAAAATAGATAAAAGTTTAATAATAAATAACTTAATTGTTAAAACAAACGTTTTATACCCTTTTAAATGCTAGCTAACAAACCAAAATCATAACAACATAGACTTGGGCAATAACTTACTAATATTTTCCTATAATTAGTTTGACAGTCAAATCCCGAAAGGAGAAATTGTTTACAGCCAAAATCTGTATCGAGTTCAATATAAAGGTACCTATTTGAAAGGAATACATGCCATTGTTTCCTCGACAACATTATTGCGAGCAAAGTAATAAATATCTGGAAATGTCAGTGTTCTCTGGCAAGTGGCAAGAGATACCACATTATATTTTTGGGACACAAATTTAAAAATTATCTTTTTTAATAATTGCTAACCATCACCTTAATTTTAATAAAATGCTATTTACTCATTCTTAACTGAGGGCGAATTAACGGAGTGGAGAATTAAATGCGCTTTCTCTAAAATGTAAATTATTTTCAATGCTTCTTGTAAAGCTTATGTTTGTTTATTGTGAAATGATGGAAACATTACTAGTCCACACTATCAGTAAGAGTTCTACATTTAGCACATAAAAAAAGTTCAAAAAGCATTGCGTATTAGCAGTGATAGCAGATGTTGTCACAGTATTTGGAGATTTGTTTCATTGTTCCCATAATCGGGAGCAAATAAACGTTTTAAAGTCATAGTTAAAAAATAAATTGTTAAATCGTAAAATTAAATTAAACACACAGCCAATATAACATGTGTTTCTCATTGACTTCTGTTGAAATATAAGAGTAGTATAAAAAACAAAGAATTACTTTTTAAATGTTGTTTTAATTTATGTAATATATACGTTAAATCAAAGTGCTTAAAATTATAGGTATATCGTTAATACTATCTTTCTTTTAGTTAATAATATGGGTTATTTCTTCCTTCGGAGTTTTATTAACCTATGTCAGATAAACCATGATTTTCGATTAACCGTGAACGTCTTCCTTGGTATTACCCCGTTTAATTAGGATTCATCTATAATTAACTTAGAATCTGTAATTAGCATATTGACATGAATTCAGATTTAGTCTGCAGCAATTATGCAAAATAAAGATATAAACCTGTAATTTCAATATATCGAAACAGCTAATGTATTTGATGAGCAAACTGAGGATTCATCAAAGGCAATGATAATCACGCCACAATAGAGCTCTAATCAAGCTCTAAATCCAGAAAGTTCATTAAATGTCAACTTTTTGAAAGTACCCAAATTGTTAAAGACAAAGATTTGTTAAAAATACACAATCCTTTAAAAACTTTGCATAGAATAACGGATTTTCGGAAAGATTCAGCTCTCTTATAAACTTAATCTGAACAAAATCAAAAGTCGATTATTGCGAAACTTAAGCACCATCTTCACTGATTCCAGTTTATAAAACGTGTTTGATTCAAACTCTGAAATGCGTACTATGCCTTCATTAAACACGGTTATCTGATGTTAAAGTGTCAGCATAACGGCAGAAAAACATGAGAGCCTTTTTAGTTGAGTTATGCAGCGCGGAACTTACTAGAATTTTAATTCAAATTTATATGAGCTTATCAGCTTAATTCTAATTCCCTAGTTCTAGTAAGTTCTAATTTGTATAAGCTGTTAGAAAAATCATAAATCAGCATGGTCCCAGATCGCCACGATGAATTTTTCAGCAAGATGCTTTAGTAAATAACAGCATAATTTAGCAATGATGGTTGAGATGATGTATGTCTTGAGGGAATACACCGAGTTTATCATACCAAAAAGTTAGTATAAAATCTCCTAGATAAATCCTAGATTCCGTCCCATCCGCTATTGTATAATATTCATTACGTTTCATCAAAGTTCACTTGAGTCTCATATTAATATAGTGACATATCTTTATAGCACATTAATATGAATTTCAGTCAGGCATCCGGGAAGATGAGACAGTAGAGGAGCATAAACGTACATACATAGACCTATAGATGGATAGATAATCTTAGTGACCTAGTTTACTTCCCATATTAAGGATCGATCACAGGTTGAGCTGTGTACTTCAGCAGAACTAGTCGCTGCAAAGCCAGGGAATTAAACAGCCTCCATATATTCAGAGCTATTCATAAAAATTTTCACTTTGAATTAACCTTCGAGCATGGGATTTGTCACCTTCTTGAAAAACGCTAATTATGACGAGGATCCCAGACACTTTGCAAAAAGTTATTTTTGTTTGAAACATTTAAAACACAGATAAATTAAACAGAGTAATTTTACACTCAAATTATACAGAAAAAATCAGGAAACAAATAGCGTATTTTTATGCGTAACGATGAAGAATAAAGGAAACCTTCTCAGAAACTTACAGCGGTACTATAACTTAGGGATATAGAAGTTCAGTGTTTCTTGATTAATTTTTTCTCTAAGTCTTGTAAACACTGATCATAGAAACTCCGGTAAACTAGTCAGTTTTCATCAAATACAGTTTTAAATTAAAAGAACAGAATTATATTAACTATGTTACAAATAAATTAAATGTTAAGTCACAAAACAATGTTTGGACTTCATAAGTGTAAGCTTACCTTTTCATCACTGCAAATGCTTTTAAAACCTTTATATTCCTGATACTGTATTTGAAGGGTACAAGGTTCATAGGAAATTTTGGGAAGCTAAAATACGAGAATTGCGATGATATTTCTAGGAACGTAGACCCGAATATGTGAATTAGGTCTTCCTAAAGCTATATGTCTTTAGAATATTTATGTAACGCAAACTAATTATTGTAAATGTGTCTGTCTTCATAATAAAGAAAGTTTTAGTCATGTATGAGAATCAACTCATTAGTTTCGGGGAAAGGTATCGAAAAGAAATTAAAATATTACTCTTGTTTTCTATTTAGCCATATTATTATGTCTCTATATTAAATTTTCTCATACTTTTTCCGCGGATTCTTACGTTTTACCGGTTGCAAAAATTAGAGTGAAATTGTGGTCTGAAGCACTTGTAAAAATATTATTGGAGTATTTTAAATGTAATAATCGCGCTCTTTGTTCATTCCTCTATCTTCGAATTTTCTATTCAAAGCTATTTCTAAGAACTGCGTTCAAAAACTAAATGCATTAAATACTGAAAATTTGGGTTTAAATATAAACAAATTCATTAACTTTCATTGCTATAAATCCGTGGCGTCGACTTTCTCCTCATGAGAGTGATAATTCAGAACGTGTGGTTGCCTTGCGGGCTGCACTGTAGGTTTTGCTTAACCAACATTTAGAGCTATAATCCTGAAGCAATATTCATTGCTCACATATTAATTATATGCATATACTTTAAGTAAAACATTCAAAATTACGTCCAGAATTTTTTAAGATTATAGTACAATAATTATCACAAATGCAGGCAAAAGATGCATATAGGAGACTCCACAAGGATACCAGGTCTTATAGGTGTCGACATCTTTACACGTATTATTTATATATACAGTTATGTATACAGTTATATATACAGTTACTATTAAAGAAGTGCTGCACGTGTTATACAGTTATGGATATTAAAGGTATTAACTTATTACTTAAAGATGTTTTATGCATACAATTATTATTTAAAGGAGTGCTGTACTTGTTATACAGTTATAATTATTATTTATATGTATACACGTAATAAACAGATATTATTATAAAAGTGTTTACATCTTTACCTGCATTAGTACTCATTATACAGTACACGCAGTTATTAGAAAAAGTAAAGAACCGGCATAAAATGGGACCGTATTCTTATCAAGATCAATATCTAACCTATGAAAGACAACCTTCATAAAGATATAGACATTTATACGCCAATCTCAGTATAAGAAGGGATTTATTCTTTACCCTGATTTACTAAAACAAATGAAAGATCTATTTTCATTGCAAATTTGAATTTCTCTGCCATAAAGGTAACTGTATCTTTATGAAGGTTCCTTTTTACTAGTGCTGCATCAATGACACGACTCCATGTAGAAACTGGTACTGGTTGCGCTTGTAAAAGTTACGCATTACTTACTGCATATACAACAAAAATATATTTAATATACATCTATGAGACTTTTATTAATAAAACAGGGTGTTTATAAAGTCCCGCACCTATTTTGATGTTTAATAACTCATAAAATAAAGAAGATATAAATAAACTTATGGCATTTACTGATGGAATAACTTATATATTTTCCTTTTCAGGTTTGAATATCTTTACTTTTGTAAATATCGTCTGCGCGTGTAGTTAATTTCAGATAATTTCATTTTCCAGTCTAAATATCTGTACTTTTCTAAATGTCGGCTGCTTATTAATTGCATTTTTCTCTCTTTTGTTTTACGCAAATATTTTTTGCCAACTATTCCGTGAGGCACAAAGGGATTCCCCAAAGGTTAATGTGTGGTGTGGACTAATGCACGATCGAGTCATTGGGCCTTTCTTTTTTACAGGAAAGACAATCTCATCAGTCGTATACTTAGACATGTTGGAAAACTTCGTATTTCCACAACTAGAAGAGCTTCAGCCACATGTCTTTTTGAAACAAGATGGTGCACCATCTCATTGGGGTACCATCGTTCGTAGTTCTTTGAATGACCATTTTACAGGAAGATGGATTGGGTGAAGAGGTCTAATTCCTTGGCCGCCTAGATCACCTGATACAACGCCACTGGACTTTTTCCTTTGGGGATTTGTAAAGGACAACGTTTACAGGAGGAGAGTGTCGAACACTGATGACCTAAAAGCCAGAATTACAACCGCAATAGCCTCTGTAGATGCCGACATGCTTGCCGGTAACTGGCGCTAAATTGAATATTGACTTGATATTCTCCGTGCGACGAAGGGGGCGCACATGGAAGTTCATTGACAAGGGTCATGAAACTTTTTGAGTCTATCTAACCATTTATGTTATTAATTTTTATCTATCTTTATTATTTTATGATTTTATGAGTTATTAAACATCAAAATGGGTCCGGGACTTTATAAACACCCTGTACAATAACGAAAATTTACAATTAATATTGAAAGCATAGTTCAGATAATTACTGGAAGTTATTGTCGTCATTATGTGAGAATCGTGCTAGCGGCAAGAGTCTCTAGCCCAGAGTTTAAATTAGTTTGCGGACTGAATTAAAAAAATATCTTAGTGTTTCAGTTGTATTTTACATCTTTTGATCATGATTTTACATCTTTTGATCTTTTGATCTTTCATCAAGTTGAAACCATATCAGAGGAGAAACAGTATCATTGGTCTCTCAGCCTCCCTGAAATAGAGGGTCTTTGGTGAAAGACGCAGCGCAGGTCGCTAAACCCTGAAGTTATGATTCTAGTAATGTCAGATATAGCCGTATCTGAACGGATATTTGCTTTTACAATGTGAGAGCCTGTCGTCTGACACTTTGTAACAGCTAGAAGACTGCTACCCGTGGGGTACAACACACAGGAATTCCTTATCCCTGTGTGTTACGCCGCATACCTATGTAGAAAGGAAAACTTGTTCACTTAACCATTGGATTCGGTTAAGGTAACATGGCAAAGGATATTTATGTAATGTTTGTTAGAGTTAATAAAGTCGTTTCGTGTTTATCATTAGAAATTATAACCTTGTATTTAATTAAAAATTGCCTCGACAGTTTTTCTCAGAGACAAAAAATTAAATCGAATTTGTTACCAGGGAATCTTTCATTAATTGCCAAGAATATTCATCATTAAAATTTTCAAACTGAAAGCAATAACACTTTTTTAACAATAAAGCGAATCAGTGTGCATATAAATAATATTTTAGTATTTTTAATAGCAACAAATTTGCTAATAATAAAATGTCTGCCCTTTGAACAGCTATGTCATTATTAATTATAAAAACCATTACTTAGCTATTCATGATTTTCTCAAAAGTTTTGCCTATGAGTAAGGAAAAAACAAAAAAAACAAAAAACAAAAAAATAAACGTTTTCTAAAAGGAGACGTGGATTGATATGACACAACAATTGATGACTACCCATCCACCTTACACAGTGAAGCAACCTTTCTGTCAATGGCGAAAAGAAGAAAAAGTACAAAAATGCGTGAAGCATTATTAAATAGTTTGCCCGTGTAGATGTAAATATGCGTATATTGATGCCCCTTATGTCAAAATTCTCTGGCAGATTTATATCAATATAAGCTGGTAACAGAGTGATTAATGCAATACAATAAGTTACGTTTACCTTTAATGGCGGTGGTAGAATATGAAGTTTTAGGCCACCAGTTTCACCACCATTGATGTACAGTGTTATCAAACTTTTGTAAGAGTTAGGAACGGGTATAAAATAAATTTATAGTGTTTATGTTTTCAGGATAAAAAATATTTATTATGTAGAATGATAAGGTTTTATGTTTAATCAGCAACAAAAGCAAGAACAAGGAGTATTGAAACACCATTTTCAAGCACATTTCTAAGAGTGCAAAGTAATGTTTTTGGAGCTATTTAAATATATTTATTTATAAAAGTAAGTATATTGCATAGGTGCTATGAATTAATTACAGAATGTGCTTTCTTAGATTGATACGTACAAAAATCGTTTAGCCTTAATCAAGTACAAGATCTAATATTCTGAAAATTTATGCAATTTTTAGAACGCCGATATTATAATGATGGTTACAACGTAAACAGTTTTTAATTTTCTAAAACTTTGAAACGGCAGTAGTTTCTTATTCTATTTCGTCTGGACACCTATGCTGAAAGAGTAACGAAAAGCGTACAATCGATCACATCAAAAATGCTAAGAAAAGAATAAGGTTGAAAGAAGAAAATTTTGTCTCACATACGGTTTTTCTGTTAAGAGTCTTGAAAGATAATAGAATATTATCGGATAAACTAGAGTATTATCTGGAAGATCAACATGATATCATCAACTTAAAGAATCAAGAAGGTAAAGGTTTGTGCATTATCAGGCAGATCAATGCAGTGCCTTCTTCTAAGCAAGTTGTGAAGTTCCCGATGTGGATCTTTATCGATGCCGAAATTTATTTGCCGAGAAGTATGCCGAGAAAATTTTAGAATTCCATCATTGTGAGAAATTAGGCAATGATAATTGTTAATAAGACAAAAATTAATTTTTTCTTATCGTTTACCTCAAAGGAAAATCGAAATATCATGTAGAGTGGAAACTATAAATTCACCTTCGGGCCGAACTTGGGAATTAACTAATATTTTATGAAAATCAGATATTTAAATATTTTGTTTCGTTTATATCTAAAATTTCTCAAGACTATTTTAATTTAATTCTATTTGATTGATGTTATCAGTTTGTATAACTGCTTCAATACGTATTTCTAGGTTTTAAAAATTCCGCTAAATTTTTGGATAAATGCGTTTCAATTTTCGAACCATTACGCCTTATCTGACCAAATAGATCTCAGAAAATTCACTTTGATCAAAAGCGTTATAATAAATTCTACTGTAGTAGATAGGTATCGCCTTTCAAATAATTATGACATAACGAAATAAAGTATAATCGTATTTTTATGCAGATAGATAATATCTCACTCCATTGTTACCTCTATTTTACAGATAGTACTGCAATTTTATTTTATTTACAAATTCAGAAACATTAATAGTAAAACTACTTTAAAGTCCACTGCTTTAGTTAATTGTTAGCTGGGAAACATTAAATTTTTAAATCGCAAGAGGATTCAGAATGCGACTTATTGTATGGGTCATGCATGCTGCGTAGGTCATAACATGCTGAAATTTGAACACAAGAGCCAGATACTCCTTGTAATCCTTTCTCGTTAATGAATAACCAATTTTGGCAACTAACTCTCAATAGTCCAAACTTAAAAAATGAAATTCGAAAATTTTAATGATGACATAAGAGAAACTGTGATCGTATGTGTATTTACTCAGTTCCTTTTATGTTCTCTAGGATTTAGGAAAAGCATCTATTTATGCAACTGATTGTAAACATATACTGACAATTTGAGATATCACATACATATGCAAAAAATCTGTAGCTATGCTTTATGAACAAAAATATACATTTTCAGACCAAGCTAGGTGTTATACAACGTTCAATTACGAATCATCATTTGCGTATTTTCAGAGTAGACCAATTTCTTTGTTATTTTAACAAACGCATCTCTATAACTGGCTGTGTAGAACTCAACGAAAAAGCGAATATTCATTTCATAAAACTGTATTAAAACCCTCCGAACTACAATGGTATATATATATATATATAGGCTGAGGGAGAGCTTAGGTTATTTTTTAACATCTATAGTTAAGTATATATATATATATGCATCTTTAAGTATGTCCAATAAATTAAAGCAATATTCACAAAAAGATTCCAGATTAAAAAAACCAGCAACATTCTCACATTTTATTCACAAAAATACCTCATTCTTACGAGAGTTCGGGGAAATTTGTCGTCTCAAAATCCACACCTTTGGCTAGTTGAGGGTTTTAACATGATAATATTAAATAGTTATCGTCTATTTATCTACACACAAGCACAAGTTAGATGTGCAGTAGTTCCAGTGCTGCTATAATACTTATAAGGAGGTCTTAAAACAGCATTTTGGAGAATATATATGAAATTATCTATATTTAACCTTCTCTTGAGTTAAGTCTTCCCCAGTAAAATATATCTTTTAAGTGCATCATGAGAATACTTTTGGGCAACGGAAGAAAAAATATTAAAATGGTGGCACAGACAATCTCTAATATGTGATCAATGATTTGCCGTCTGTAACTCTTTTACACTGTGACAGAAGAACTGAGATTCACATATTTTCTAACTTCGTAAATATGCATAGTCTTCATATCCAAAATTCATCTGCAATAAACAGTGCAATATCAATTAATTTACTCTTACTTCCATAAATCGAATATGTCTGTTTCAAAATTATGCACTGAAGTTTGGTCCATTGTGGCGATGACTGAAACATCATTAGTGTCCACAGGTTTTTAAAGCTTTCATCACTGCATTAATGTTAATTTTGCAGTTGGCTGCGTAATGCAATGGCTTTATATCCAAGACAATTAATTAACCTTTTAGGTGTGGCTTAAATGTAACGTAAGCGTAGTCAAAACTTAACCTGTTACGTCAGTGGATTCGTGCAGAGCAGAGAGCAATAATAAGGAGTTTTTAACATCTTCGCAAGTGGGATATTATTTTCTTTTCCTTCTGATAACAACTAGTTTGAAAAATCAGAGTTTTTAATTTGGAAAGGGTTTCTTTTCTTCCTCTAATAAATATATCACTTCTATATATCATTTCTTTATAAAATTTCTGCCAGAAAAAATAGCCAGAAAATGCATGTGTTTTCTTTTGAAATCTCTACAATGACATCGAAGACTGATGTGAGTGGGTGTTTTGTATTAACGCTGATCTATCAAAAATTTAATTTTTATTATGTTAAATCAGTTCTTGAAATCAAGTACGACAGTGGAGGCCTCAGGTACATTATGAAGTTTTAAAGTGTAGGAGGCCTCGATTGCGTTATAAGGTCGATTACGCTATAAATTTCATGACTGTAATCTGTGATCAACTTTTTGGTAGACGTTAAGCAACTTATCGCTATATCTGAAATATAATAAAGACTTGAAAAGGGTGCAAAATATATTTAAATTTAAGATGAATAGAAGGAACACCTAGTGCTTAAAAGTCTTCCAGCATTTATGCCGAGAAAATAAAAGTAGTAATTCAAATGTAAAGCTAAATTCTAAGGAACAGCCAAAGGCTACACAGAGTAATGAAACTCGAAGTTACTCAGATTTCTACAGAGTGAGTTTAATTATCGGCAAGTACAATGCAAAGTCGAAGACTTCTTACCTTAGAATCGCAAATCTAGTAACGTGGCCTTCACAAGTTAGAATAGGCTCTGTCTTAGTAATCTCAAATCCTGACTTAAATAATCGCGACTCATTTGCATTCTGGCGGGGAAAATGGAAAGAGAGAAGTAATAGTAAAGATTCAAAACATAAAATGACTGGTTATTCAAATTAAAAAAAACCTCACAACGGCTGCTTGAAATTTATTATTGTGGTGTTCGGTGGAGTGATGTTTGATCAAATATTTGTAACTACTCAAAACAGTGAAGTCTCTATTGCTTTTACACTGAAACTCATATTCATATGTGCCTTGAAATAAACGGTTTTTTTCAAAGATGTCATATTATTCATACATTGTGCTCAGATTTACCGAACAGGAGCTTAAACTGCAAAAGTGAAAAGAATAACAATAATTTCGTCTGGTTTTTCAACCTGCTAGGAAAGGAGAGTTAGCAGAAAAGCAGAAGTGTTATTAATTGATTTTTTAAATGTATACTGTTAAAGAAAGAAACAATTTAGATCAAGATACTAGCTTAAAATTACCTCGTTGAAAGAGCGCTGCCAGATGCGCATACGTGTCACTTTTTTACTCTCATATCTCAGGATCATTTTCAATTCATTTCGGGGCTGTTTATACTAAAATGATTAAAAAGAATTAAAAACATTGCGTACATCAGTATAAAAAGAATTTCTACAAATTTGCAGTTGTAGCATAACCCATCACGTAACTATACCTTCAGCTCCTTTGAAAGATTCATTTGGTGTGCATTATCAAAAGGTAAGTGTATATATATAAGCATTTGAGAAGCAATAACAAAAGCAAATATTTCGAATTCTGCGTCATCTGGGTGTCAAGTTAAACGTTACTCGCCAAACGTCTGTGCCAAAATATCATTGCATTGAGTTTGTATGTGATGAATGGAAACATTTCTGTAAGCCATCTCAAGAAATAAATATGAAAGTTCGTGTGTAATAGGATAATCTGTTTATAACATTTAAATGGCTTTGTGTCAATTATTTTATATTTTATTAACAACAAAGTTTAATTTAAACACTGCTGAATCTTCCCTTTGACTCATAGCCCGTACGTTCACTCAAGCAAGAAATTTATAAAATTTAAGAATGTTCGAAAGGCCATTTAAATATTAGTTATGTTTAACTGTAACCCATAGCTCATAGTACGAGTGACAGCTGTTTCTAGCTGTGAAAATTTAATGCTGGTCTGTGTTTGCAGAGGCCGATTTTGTGTTTGCAATTCCAGTGCAAGTGAAAATTATGAGCTGAGCAGAACAGCCGTGTATCGTATTTAAGAGAAATTGTTTGCTGGCACGTACTGAAGACGATAGCTCACCAAAAGTAACTAAGTAACTAGTGACAAATAAATTTAGGTATAACTACCTTAATAAACGCAGATCAGTAATGGATTTATAAGCTTCAGAACTGTTATTTAATACGTAAATGTACTCGGCTAAATGTTAATTCATAACTTCGAATTTAAAATATATTATTACTGGCATAAAAATCAAGTGTGTTAATATTAACACGGACAACAGAAAATTATTTCGAAGGAATATGAGGCCTTATGGATTAGAGTCACTATGACTTATTAAAGAAAGGCAGATTACCATTTGTGCAATTATCCTTCAACATTTCGAAATAAAATGGAGAAATGTATTCAAACTTTGGTAAAAGTGGACTATATTGTCTAGGAAACATTTGTATTGTAGTTTCAAAAATGAGCACCTATGCTGATTACACTACAGTGACAAAAAATAGGACGTGAAGAATATGAGAGGGGCAATTAATGAAAAAGTACAGTGCAAAAAGAGATCATGCTTTCATATCATCCAATTAACCATCAAGTGTAAGTTATAGAACTTTTACTGATGGTTACTAGTGTAACGTGTATACGAGCCAGTTTCCCTTAGAAAGTCCTCCACGAAGGCATCCCTCCCTTTAGGCAGATAGCCCTCGTGAGCTTTGCCATAATTTAATAACCTAACCTGATGGTTACTACTGGTTCGAGGCTTAAGTAATATTTAGATAAAGCAAACATATCTAATCTTGGTTTCAGATTTTAGGCAGAAATCTTGTTTTCGCAAGAGAAAGTAACATGTGGTATTACGTATGTTTCTAATAATTAGGAAAATTAATTTCGAAGAAAATATTAATAATCTGATAATTATGCTTATTATACTTACATGAAGTGGTTATGATGACTTTAACGTACCTCCTAGAATCTGCTATCTGCCATTCCTTCCAATTACTCTTCCAGGCTACGCAATAGTTTTCATTTAGTTTTAAAATCATGAAAATGCATTTAGTATTTCTTAAGGGGAACTGAGAGAGTTAAAAACAACATTCTTTGGTGGTACTATTTACGTTTGCACCATTAGTATAATCAACGAAAAGCGTTTCGAATGCCACAAAGATACTTCTACTGTAATGAACAAACTGCGTTTTCATGCCATAATATTTTTTCACACCATTGATTTATATTTTGAATACTTTTCAGCAGTAGCACGATTCATTGTTTCATTAACATTCATACAATTGGTTTAGATACACACACACACATATACATAAACATATATTTTGCGACGGAACCACACACAGATGAGAAAATCGTGTTTGCATTCCCACACAAGTCACTGTGTTTTTAAGCTGTTATGATGTGTGAGACGAAATGGTCTGACATCGCAGACGCAATACTTCGTTGCGGTTGACGGTACAAGAGACATAACTTCACGACCAGTGTCAAGAGATTTCAGCGTTCTGCACTGTGTCTGTCGTCAAAGGCTCTCGATTTCAGGAAGGCTTACGAACCAATGATCTTGTTTTTTCTCTGATATCGTATCATATATAACGAATCAGAGGGTGTAAAGTATCACTGAAAAATTAAGAAGCCGTGACTAATTCACTTTGCATATTGTTTTCAACGGAACAACACGCCAGAATGCTCTGGAAATCTCGACTACAGAGACTCACCGTTAGCAAGATTTCCACATAACTGGGACGATAACTTTACTTACAGTAATTGCTCTATGCTTTCCGTGTTATTATATATTATATATTGTACTAGTCTTCTCATACAATTTGTAATAAATATATTTTGCGTTCAAAAATGCAGTTGGTAACATGCAAGCTCAACAAATGTACTAAACAAATAGCAACTTAGTCGGTTACTAATCCTTACATGGAGTCATCGGCGCTACCTGTCACCGATTACCACAATTTAATTACTGATTTTCTGTTTCTGATGTATCTCCTAGGAAAGGAAGGATAGATCTATAGCAAATTGAAATTAGGAAATGTTAATACTTAAAAGGACTGTGATAAAACCATTAAAAGCTCGTACGAATCTTAAAAAAAATTTTTAATTTTTAATGGCATGCATCACAAATATACCTTTTATGAAACAAAAAGGAAAAGAATAGTACATACATAAAATATATTAAGGCACACACACATAAAGAAAGGAAGTAAATGATGACCGATTTCCTTAAGACGATTAACATATCAAGTGGAATGAACTCTTCCCCAAAACTGCACAGTAATTTAATTACGATCGCATTTCATCTCTTCTGCATGATTCAATCAATGCATTTAATCTCGAAAACCATACATACAAAATTCGGGTTTAAATTAATAATTTTTCAAACATGAAGTTAATTCCCCGACACGATTAAGAAAAGAACATATTTACAAGAAGAGTGTTGTAAAAACTAATAGAGAATTTAGAAGAATAATTAGTTACAATTGGCAATGCATATAAAACCAGTGTAAGAGTGTTATGCAATTTACACTCTTATTTAATTATAACGCCTTAATTACATACATAAACAAAAATATAATTTTAATCCCAATTTACAGTTTAAACGCCTTTGATGTAATTGTGAATCTTTTAACGAAAATTATGTTCTTTGGAGTCAACGCTTAAGGAACACTTGGGTTTACCGTAAAAGAAATGTGTGCTAAAAATTGTATAGAGATAGCGAGAAATGTATTAAAAGGAAGTCCAATGATTAGCTGTAGAGCAAGAAAATCTAAATGGTACGTGCGGAGATAAAAGCCCTCGCCTGGGCTATTACGGAAAAAAATGTTGTAATATTTCCTTGCTGAAAGTCCAGAAAATAGAAAATGGTAGTAATATTTATATTACTACTATTTTCTCTCTCTATATATATTACAACCCAGCTTTTTTCTTTAAAAATTAATGAAATACCATTTTTATTATTTCAAACATAGTCTTCCTTAAGTGGAAATATATTTTTTATGATTTTTCTGATACTGATGTTTATCTTCTTCGAAAATTAGACAATATATTGTTTCGTCAAAGCTATACCATTGTAATTGCATTTGTACATTTTTTATATCAATTCGAATTTATTGTGTAATCAAATTTAGAAAAAAATGTGTACATTTTATTTTGATATTATTTCTTATATCTTGACTTGCATTTCTGTCACTGGCATTTTATTTTTTTGCTGAATTTAAAATATCTCTTTATTTCTTAATAATTTATTAACCACTGAATGTTTCCAATTTAAAAAATCCACTATGTGTCCTGACTGAGTGGAGTTAAGAAAAACCTGAAAATAAGCCAGATTATTGAGTAGCAAACACTTTCGAGTTTTAGATTTTAAATTTTCATGACATATTTAAGAAATTATCAACGTAAATTTTCTACAGTCCGTTGTATTTATTCGCAAAGTGTCTATTAATTTAATTATATGAAATACAATTGCTTTCAGTTCTTTTTTCCAGGAGGGGAAACAGAAAATATCTAATGGAAAACTGAAAATTATTTCGTTTTATTTACGATTTCAAACTATTCTTCCTTGTCGGTATGAAGTTAATTCTTGCTAAAAAATAATGTTTGAAAGGTTTTGCTCTACTTAACGTTATATTTTACTTTCTAAAACTGTTATCAAACAAACTTTAGTAGTTTTAAATCTTAAAATTTCAAATAACATATGTTCTCCAACATAAGATTCATTAATTTAATTCATATATCTGAAACTCAGGGCACAATAATTATATTTGAAATATCAGACGAACATATCCAAGCAAAAAATAAAGAATAAACGACTTGGATCTCCACTCTCCCCAGTCATCTCTGTCTTACGAGAATTCTGGACTTCTTTCGAAATTTCGTAGACTACTGCGAATATAAACGACATTGGCATATAAACGCACGTTCCAGCGCAATACCAAAACTTTTCGCACTTGCTTTCTAGCCTAGAACCTGAAAATCTTCCAGATCCGGAAATTCCACACCCTTATCCTTCGAAGAAAAGGCCTGGATCCTGGGAATAATATGGAGAGTCTGCATTCCCGGCATACCTCAACGAGAGAGAATTCAGGAATTAATCTCACTTCGAAAGGCCGAAAGGCGGAGGTCATAAATCATAGGGCTGCCTTGAAATTTGGAAGGGGGGCGATTAACTCCTGCACTTCCGCTTCGCGGTGGAAGTTTAGTTAAGAAGTTGTGATAGGGGGATTGTAATTTAGTGAGTGCAGAACATGTGAGGAGCAAGTCCCGAAGCTCGTACGGTGGGTTTTGAGGTGAAGCTAGTGGAATAGTTGAAAAGCTGCTATTAACAGATAAGAAATAGTACTATGGCTGCTGTTATACATTGTGTAGATTAAAACAGTTTATTTCCCCTTCCATGATGCTGCCCGAAATAGAAAGAGATCTTCTTCCATGGAATTCTAAGTCTGTATAGGATAACAGCAGCTTATCTTACGCAATATAATTACAAATCCGGATTAACAATAATTTTCTTTCCAAAAACCTAGTTCTTCTTCCAAAGATTACTTCATAAAATGAAGTTGATCACTATTTTCTAAGAAAGTATGAGGCTGCGAAAAGGTGAACAAAAACAGTTGTGAAAAATTAAGGAATCAAATTTTAAATTTCAAATTTGTAAATTGATTTAAATTTTTAAATTAGAAGTATATTAATTGTTATCATTATTGTTTCGACAACCATACTGTACATTTTACAAAAATGTCTTTTGCATTAGAAGAAACTTATATACAAGGAAGATCGTAACTTATTCTTATTCTTCCTTTTTCCGTGAACAAAATAAACTGAGAAGCCCATCTTAGTCTCCCCACCAGATGCATAGCGCTTCCCAAAGAAACGTAACTGAGATCATCTTTCTTGCTGCTAAACTGTTTCGCTTTTGTAACTAATTTAGTCCAAAAAATGTCAACCTTTTTATTTCCCTGCACAAAGTAAGGAAAGTATTGGAACCGCAAAAGCATCCGGTATCATATTTAAATAAAAATATCCATTTTTACCATTTCTGAATTTATATTGACGACTTCTTGAGAGCCTTCTGTACGTACGAACATAATAAAGGACTCGCTCTCCCTAAACATATTGTAAAGAGGATTTAAAACGGTTTCAAAAGGGATTTTTGTAACATCTCTACGTACGTACATACGCATATACCTCGCATGACTCAGAATAGGTTAGCTGAAATTTTGTATAAGGAACTACTATAGCATCCAACTGTGTGTCTCCTTTTTTATTATTATTGGCAATAATATATATATATATATAATTACAAAACATTTTTTAGAATCAAAATATAAATATGTCTAGTATTTTCGTGCATTAAGCTGCTGAAAAAATATCAGTGAAGACAAAGTAAGAAATTTAGAACTACTTTTTCACAAACACGAAAATTGAAATTCATTATTAATATATTTAAAAAATCCCGTAAATTCAAGAAAGAATTTTTTAAATTGTTAAAAACGAAGAAAATGAAAATTCATAATTAATAAATTTCAAAATATTCCAAAAATGCAACAAAGAATTTTTAAAATTGTTAAAACTAAAACTTTTAAACAAGCGTACTCTATGTATACACTCTTAAGCAAAACAAAAGACGCACCACGACACATCGAGAAGACATAAAGCAAATTGGACACAAATTGATATGCATACAGGTTTCGACGGAAAATGCAAAATTTTACATTTTGGCTGCCAATGAATGAACGGTTGTCGCTACAGCGCATCTGATCTGCGCAACTGGCAGGATATTTATGAGGAGAAATTACGCTTCCAGGTCATAAATTCTTCACGAATTTCATTCCCTGTACTCTGGTAGACTGTAATTATGCCTCGCATACAGGTGCGCGAACAATATGCGCAGATGTCAGAATTTGAGAGAGGTCGTGTAGTTGGGTTCAGTTGCCGGTTGGCCTTATCGGCGAATAGCTCGACATTTGAGCAGGAGCGATGCCACTATTAAACGATGTTGGCAGGAATGGGTGAACCGTGGCCGCACTCAACGTCAAGAAGGAAGCGGTAGGCCTAGAGAAACGACAAAACGTGAAGACCGAGCAATCGTCAGAGTGGCACTTACAACCCCAGATGCGTCATTATCATCGATTGTACTTGCAACTAGTGCTTCAGTGACTGCAAGGACCATTCATAGACGACTCACAGAAAGGGGGGTGAGGTCAGGGCTCCCCTTCCGTCGACTACCATTGACCTCTGTAAAACGTCAAGCCCGTTTGCAGTGGTGTTGGGCTCATTCGCACTGGAATGTCACTGACTGGAGTAGAATAGTCTTCAGTGATGAGTCCCGCTTTGAACTGAGCCCCGATGACCAGCGAAGGCGAGTCTGGAGGCGGCCCGGACAGCGGTGGGATACCAACCTGACTGTCTTCTGGCAGACAGGCTGACAACCAGGAGTGATGGCACAGCACAGAGGTACGTCGACAAAGTTCTAAGACTCGTTGTGTTGCTTTTCATGTCACACCATCCCGGGCTTACATTTCAGCAAGATAATGCCCGCCCCCACACTGCACATGTTTCTACTGCTTGCCGAAAATTACCTTGGCCAGCAAGGTCGCCGGATCTCTCTGCTATTGAGCACGTTTGGAGCATTATGGGCAGAGCCCTCCAACAAGCTCGGGATGTTGACGATCTAACGCGCCAGTTGGACAGAATTTTGCACGATATCCCTCAGGACATCCGCAAAATAATAAATCGTCCAATTTTTCTCAAACTGTAATCATTTGTTTTTCTGTACATGTACATCACGTCTACCCATTTTCGTCCCATTCGGATAACTCCTTCTTTATGTGTCTTTTTTTTGTCTAAGAGTGTATGTATATATATATATATATATATAATCTACCTTATAAATATTTGGATACCTATAAAAACGTCAATATCTGCGGTCATAATATGCATCACGCCCTCCACTATTAAATATAGAGCATATGCCTCGAAGTGTAGAGTGATCTGGTTTCTAGAAAGATGTAATCTTCGGGTATCACAAAAATGGCAGATCCTTAAGAGGCACATCTTGTGAGCTGAATTGTGGAAATTTAATTGTGCCCTACGTAATTCAGAAGAAGAAGGTGAGCGGTGATTATCGGAATGCGTTTCGAGTCAGCAAACCTGCGAAACTGGAGAATAGTGATCGACGGGTGCTGTACAGAGAAATTCGGAAGAACCGCACCTAGCCGATGGCCCACATACTCCAGAAGTTTCAATGTCAGATACCAGAAACTCAGGTTTCAACAAGTGTTGTTTCGATGAATACCATCAGTAAGGAAGCACATCTGCTCCGTTTTCATGGTCATGCTGCTTCCCAGAAACCTTTGATCATAACGTCCAGCCGCTGCTCGGTTAATGTGGTGCCAAGCACGTTGACAGTGGAATTGGTCAGTGGAAAGGTGTTCTCTGAAACAAAGAACCAAACCTGTTCGAATTACATGGTCTGGGTTCGGCGCTTGTCTGGAAAACGCTTCCTGCCAGAATACATTGGGCCCACAGTAAGGTTCAGTGGAGGTAGAATTCTGAATTCTAGGACCTCATATCATGGAATACATATTAAACTTAACCGACGTCTACAGCACTATTTTTGATGATAGTGTGCTTCCAACGTAGTTGTAGTTTTACGGGTTGGACCTATGTTACTTTCAGGACGACATCGCCAGCTGTCACGTTGGGAGTTGAACCATGGATTCGAATGTTGCCAATTGGTTTAAGTAAATTAACTGTCTTGCCCAAAGTCCAGATTTGAACGCTATCCAGAACCCTTAGGACGAGCTGGATCGCCAAGTTAAGGAGTGCAACAACCGTTCAACATCGGTGAAGGAACTTACATATCTTCTCTCAGCAAAGTGAAAGAACATTCCCAGCCGTCATACAAGAATTTGTTGAAAGCATGCCTCGGAGGGTTGAGGCTGTAATTGCCGTTTGTGGAGACTGTTTCTAGTATTCAGTATGAGTATTTTTTTATCACAGATGTCCAAATATTTATTGGTAGATGGTGTATATATATACTCACCCACTTATCCGACTTAAAAGTACTTACCCGGCTTTTATTTTCGCAATCATTGATCATAGTCACATATTTCTTAGTACAGAAGTGTTTTAAACGTCGAAAATATTCGTGTTTTTGTAATGTCAAATAAAAAAAAACTAATTGTCGAAAATAACGCTATTTAAGTACATAATATAAGAACAGTTTATGTATGTAGTTTGTTTAATAATATTTGATATGAGTTTATTGTTGTAGATATCTAACAATATTTAATATCAGTTTATTGTTCTGAAAAGAGTATTTAATAGGCCGTGCAAGGAAATCATGTGGTGTCCACATCAGATGTTTTTCTAATTAAGGAAATTTCTAAAATCTTATTACTAGAAATAACCACGTTGTTCATTACCATAGGGTTATATACATACATAGAAAAACGTTCCCATATGCTTTCCCTAGGAATCAGAAGGAAAAATTCTAAAAGAGTCATCATGCTTCAATGGACGCTCTTGTCATCTTTAAAAAGACTGTGGGCTAGTAAGAAGTTAAAATAACAGAAAAACATAACCGGAAGGCATAACTTCTTCTAACCCGTATGCCTTGCGGACAAATGAAGTAAGCCCCGCAAGTGACGCACCTACAGTGGGCAAGCAACTCAGTTAAGTGGTTAAATACTGAATTTAACTTTATATCAAGAAAATAACCAATGAAATTATTACATTGATAACTATTAGTATTGCACTTCTTAAGATATTAGTTACGTTGTGAATTATGATTAACGTGCTTAGAGGATGTAAAGGTACAGTAATAAAAAAAATCAGACTACAACTTGAAATTTTAGTACAAATCAGTAATAATATTATACGAGTATAAAAATTGAAAAGTAACATCACACACGATTACAAAATGAAATATCAAAAGTAATCAAAGTCAACCATATTTTAAATAATAACAACGGAGGAAATATTGTTACTTTTTTTTCTACTCAGCGTTTAAAATTGTATTTGAAATAAAACGATAAAAATGCGTAGTATTTTTATTATATGATAAAAGTATTATTAAATGATAAAAGGCTTTATTTTGATGATATGATTTACTCAGGTAAATTTTACACAATAAATGTTTAGAGATGATATTAATTTATTATAGGTTATAAGGATACATTAGTTATTTTCCTTATATTTTCCATTAATCGCACTCGTTTGTAGTATATCATCCAGGGTCTATTTTAAGGGATTCTTAGTTCTACTCTTTTAAAGACCGTAAACAGGATCTGAATTTTTCGGAGAATTTTTCAAATTTCATTTCCCAGTGCAGCGTTTTACGTACTGTTGCCACTTAGTTGTAATGAACAGAAAACTATACATTAAAAACGAAACTCGAATATGTTCGAATGTCAGATCTTTTGAACTCTCAAAACACTAAACTGAACCATTTTTCAAAGTATCCTTGAATTTTTATTTAACTATTCCTTCCGATTTCTCAAATGTTATTAGATTTTTATTTCAAAATTACTCCTACATAAGGGCTGTGTTATTAAAGCCAAAATCGTATAATTATATCCTGTGTTAGTCACTACAGCAGCATACTGTACGCATATTTATGCAGTTAATCACATTTCATTGCAAACGTCTTATAAATACAGATTTCTTAAATGCTTTGTTACATTTAAATACGTTTATCTAAAAATATTTTTAAAGTTAATTCCTTAAACGTATCCAGGAAATTAAGTGGTAATGTTTACTGTTTCAGGAAGACAAAGCTTCCGTTTCAATGTCATAGGAAATATAGTATGTGCATTAAATACGTATGTTTACTGAATACAATAAACTGCTGTATTATATCTTTATTATAATTGAATACAAATACTACTGTACAGGCAAATTTAGTAAAATTCACTAGGATATTCTTTTAACTAGTAATCTTGAATCTATAAATGCTGTAGTCCAGTCTTGGAATTTTTTATGAGTATCATTTCTAAATTTTTGCAATGAAATATTTAAGCTTATTTCTTTTACTTTGCCACACATGTGACACAAAAGATTATTTCATTTTAATAAACATTTTCAAATACTTACACAAATTTCTAGCAGGATACGTACGTGTAATTGATATGACGCAAGAAATTTTGAAATACGTAATTTTTAAATAATTTTTTATTAAATATGCGAGTTTAAACCGCAGCTAGCCCCTTTATAGTTAATAAAAATATCCGAATGTAAAAGTGAAGGTTTGTCTGTTCAGAAACATTTAAATCTCATTCTAATGTTTTCTCCTTTCGAGAATACATTAAAACAACTATAATACAATGAATGAATAAAGCTGAACTAGTAATTCCATTTTACATTAAAATCTTCCCCCTGACATTTACAGAGAGAAAATGAATTGCAAATGCCAAGAATTCGAAATAAAGAAGTATGCAAATAAATAAGGAATGACATAAGAGCCTCAAAAGTATTTAAGAAATGAACCTCTTTTCTTCAAAACAAAATTTTATTGGTTCGTAGCTATTTCTTCTTCTGAGAATCAAACTCTCAACATATTTTTATGAAGTTACGTTATTTCGATGCTAAGAACAATCAGAAGATCCAGAATCCTAATCGACAAAAATTAATTCAAAATAAAACATTTTTTTTATACTTAAAAATCATAAAATGTGAAGCGAATGTAGCGAACGATTTTGAAAATAGCAAGTTAAAACAAGAAATTTTATCACAAACTGGAATTTAAAAGAATGTACAAGAAGATTTCTAGCAGAAAATGAAATATTGTTTAATTGTTTCATGTTACCATGATAGTGTAAAAAGCATATTCGTAGTATCTAGCTGACTTCGCTAAAAATTGAGTTTTTCCTATTTTTAAAATTTTGTTAGCTTTTAAAGTATCGTCATAGTAATGATTTGAGGACCAGATCCGATGTTCCAGTGATATGTTTAATGGCTGTAACCAGGTGAAAATAAACTAAAATAGAATTCCTTAGCTTTGTTTTAAAAACATTATTACTTTTTATTCCATGCCTTTTGTATTTGAACTTGTAGCATAAATCACTTCCTTACGTTATTTTAAGTTATAACTCACGTTATTCATGGTATATGTTTTATCACATTCGAAGTTTTATGCTATATTAATTCATATTATTCTTGCATATTTACGCTTTAATGCATTTTATTTTTTAATATATGTACGTACACATACTTATTTGGATAAGATAAGTGAAATTATAAGTAAACAGATAAAGAGTGAACTAACTTTTTTTAATGTTAATCAAATTAATATATACATTTAAGTAAAGTTAGTGCATTCTATTAAATTAACCTGAGGTGAGTTGAGAAAGTATCTGAATAAGTATATAAAATAACCAAAAAACAAATATTAAGTACCATTAGGAAAAAAACAGATTTTTTACAGTCAAAGTTTACCAACAAATGGAAGAATCTCATACCGATATTAGCAGTTTTTCTGGCGTTATCAGTTATATTTCTGTGCGTTTGCAATTATCTGAGGCAAAGAAATTAATAATTTTAAATAACTATCCCGTCAAAAAATTAAAAACGCTATCCCTACATAATCAATCTACTAAAACAAAAATAAATCAACTGTAATTATTCAAAAAGAAATTCAATGAATCAAATAACTCGTTAAGTATGCCAAAAGAAAGAAAGAAAACCGGTTAAATTGCCAAAAAGAAATTATTTCTATGAAAAATCTATTAACAATGGCAAAAAATGGGATGTTATACAATCTGGAATAAACTGAATTAAACTTTCACGTAATTCAATCTACTTGCGACAATATACAAAAACAATTAACGAAATAAACCAGGAAAAAATTGTATTTACTCCCAAGCTAAAAACTGAAAAAAAAATTCCGATACAAATTGTTTGTTGAAAATGAAGTCAGTAGGAATGCACATCCGGGTTATTTATTGGCGAATTTTAATCTTGTCAAGAAATGCTGGCGAAAGAGTTTCAAACATTTTAAAGAAAAACCGCACTTTTCAAATTAATTGAGTAATTAAATTCTGATAAAAGCTAGGAACAATGGGAAACAAAAAGAATTTTAGAACAGTATAACAGTTTTTTACGCTTTTTCAGCTATAAAAGCGATTATTTCAGGATTTGAAATTCGGCATTTTAAGTAAAAGTAAGGATCAGAATTTGAGAAAATTAATCAGACAGATTCACAGAAAATTACGAAATTTGCATTTACACATACTATGAATTTTTCTAATCTATTCCGCTCAGTTTCTGCTTTTAAGCTTAAGAATAGGTTTTGCATTATAAGATAAAACGTTCATAGTTCGAAGACTACTCAACTTTTAAAAATCGTTTTTTAATAAATCATCAAGTTCCAAAACTTTATGAGTTGTCAAATATATATATATATATATACGCCGGGGTTAGAAAATTAATAATTATATATATTTTTACGAAATGCCCAGCTGTGGTAAGACAGCTTCCCCGAAAAGCGGGGTTAGTATTGCCAGAATGTGGCAGGGAATGGCGGAGTTGTCAGATTCGGCGATAAGTCGCGCATTTGGAGACATTTGACAACAAAATTGGCGATATAGAGGGAGCGAGAACATTATAGAACGCATTCTTGGCGGTTTTCCTCGGGAAAGTTCTCGAAGGCAGAATAAAGCTATATATATCCCGCCTGTACTCAGAAAGAGAGAGAGTATGTTTTCTGTAATACTATCTTGAGCTCACAGCTTAGCGTTAGAAGACCGAATCGAATCGGGAAATGTACTTTAACGCTTTGCCGTGAAGCTGTCTTCACCGTTGTAGCCTGAAAGCTGTGTTGTTGATTGTTTCAGCGTTTTTATCATATTTTTGACGACTATAAACATGTCTTTGGAACTCTCCTGCTTTATTCTGGAGAATAAATTGTGTTTTCATTCTTCATCAAGTTTTGTCATCAGTCACTCCAAATCATGAACCCGTAGAACGCGAGCAATGTGTGTACCTTATTTTTCTAGTTATGATTATCTCCTAGGAAAGGAAATGCAAAACTATTGCAAACTGAAATTAGAAAATGTCAATACTTAAGAGGACTGTGTAAAGCTATTAAAGACTTACAACAAAAGAAGAGTTTTGAGTATTTAATTATTCATGGTATCCATTAAATTCGTGCATTTTAAGAAAGGAAAAAGAATAGTACATACATAAAAATAAGGTAGAAAGTTACATACATAAAAAGCAGGTAAATTATTTCCGATTTCCCAGAAGAGGGTTGACATATCAACGTGAATTACCTCTGCTCTAAATAACGGCAGTAATTTGGGATATATACATGCGTTGACAAGATCTTGGTTTGAAACTTCAACTGTCTTCTACCTCATTTGAAATGAATTCTAACTTAACATAGTAACACATATATCTGTGTGTGTGTAAGGGTAATGAAACTTTTTATGCCGACTCTAAGTGACATAGATACATAATTCTGAAGCTTAATACGTAGACATGATAGTTTACATAATATTTGCTGTAGAAATGCAGCTAAATCGATGCGACTGCGCAACTGTTCTTAATCAATTACGTTAAAACTTTTGGACATATCTATATATGCGTAGTAAAAATTTTAACTTATTGTATACACAAGTTAAAATCAGATTTAGTCATTAAATAAATTATTACAAATTATTTTTAAAATTTCTAAACTTTTCGTAAAGGGCAATAGAGAACACATTAATGTATACGAAAACAAAAAGAAAAGTGATTAAATTCGAAAAACCAAAATACTAAATAATTTATAGTTTGAGAGCAATTACCAGAATGGTAAGTTGGAAAAGACCAGGAGAAAACTACTATATATATATAATATATATAAGCGAAATACCATTGACTCATCACGAGATCTCCGAAACTATATACCCGACTGGCATGAAATTTTGCATAATTACATTACTCATTCCAATATGTAGATGCGCACTGAAAACGGATTTTACGTCAGTCCTGTCCAAAATAGATTTTTCTTATAAGATCACAGGACTACCAATCACAGATAGACAGTATACATTATAACTGACATTTTTATTTATTAATGCTACATTATTACAGTATTATGCTTATAGATATATATATAAGCGAAATACCACTGACTCATCTATATCTCTTTCTATATATATATTTAAGCGAAATACTACTGAATCATCGCGAGATCTTTGAAACTATACACCCGATTGACTTGAAGTTACTCATTCAACGATGTAGACGCGCACTATCACCGGATTTTAGGTAAATACGTTTACGCAATTTTACGTAATTACATAATTTACGTGATTTTACGTAAATTTTTAAGCGTTTGCATTTTGCGGTTAGAGTTTGCTTTGCGAACGATGACTATCAATAAAGTACAAAGTCAGTGTTTAAAATTAGCTGGCGTAGATTTACAAAATCACTGTGTTTCTCATGGTCAGTTTTATGTGGCGTGTTGAAGAGTAAGTTCACCTGAGGATCTCATCGTTTTTCAACCAGAAAAACATACGAAGAATGTTGTCTACAGAGAATTTTATAAATTTAAATATTTATTTTACAATTTTACGTATATTTAACTGTTATCAGAAGTTTCATGAAAAATAAAAAATCAAAGGCAAATAATTATAATTGATCAAAAAATTTGATTTAATAAATAAAAAAAAATGAACAAACATTAAAAAAATTCTCAAAATATGTCCTTAGTTTTATGTCAATTTTTCGTGGTGCATACTACTGGGGATCCCCCACGTTAAATAAGGAGAGATTTATCTCAAGACACAGTACCTCATTGGTGATGTGGAAATCTGTATATTACAGATTCACTGACTAGCATTATATTTCTTGACTTTAAATTTAAAAATTTACATTATTTGTCAATTCGAAATTAAGCATTTTGTCCATATAAGAAGTCTATGTTCACATTCAAATAGATAATGTGCCCAGCAAAGTGGGCGAGTAGCAGCTAGTATATAATATATATATTTACAAATATATATATATATATATATATA
>KK113678.1:139348-164303 GCA_000611955.2 Stegodyphus mimosarum | reverse complement strand
GATATATATATATATAAGATATATATATATATATATATATATATATAAGATATAAAAAATATTATAGCTGCTTTAAAAAGCTAATTGGCGATCTCAATTAACATTCTTCATTTGGTGATATCCCCCTTAATTCATCTGTTCTCCCGAATTCGAGATCTTTCGACGAACTCTGCTTGAAAAGTGCAAACCAAAACTAATATTAACCAATCATAGCTGTCTCTAGAATCGCACCTACTCTGGTGTAAATGCTCTGGTGAGCTAATTACATCATTCCCTTCTTCTGCTAGCTTCCACCTTGCTAATAACTCCTCGCTTTATTTTCCCGTCTAAAGTGCCTGCGTCTTAATTCTAAGAATCAATGTAAATAGCAATTTATCATCTTTCAATATGATTGAATCATAGAAATGCATTGGATTCCATTATGATTGCATTAACATCTATGTAGGTGATTTTATATGTGTAAAAATAAAGACTGGAAATTCTTCAAGTTCACGTTTTGTAATCTTCATCTGTAAGTCTTCACGCTCAGCTACGAAGACTACAAGCTAATTCGTCCTTCATCCTCGTCGAAATCATCATATATATATATATGTATATATGTATAACGTATGTACAATATCATATTATATATGTGTAATGTATGTATCTATTACCGGTATTTTCGTCTATTACTATGTCTATTTAATTTATATATATATATATATAATAAGTTTTATCTGGTACATGGATAGAGTCCTATATAGTAGTTTGTATTCTAAAATTTTCTTTCTTATTGTTAAAATAAATTTATCTTCAACACTTTCCTCCATAGAAAGATTACTCCTGACAGCAGTAAAAGATCTTGTGATGTTTGAGCAAAGCATCCTGTTGTAAACAAATAAATATTAAGAGAGTTAGATGGTAATAGATTTTGTAACCCTAAGTAGTTTAACAGATAGAACACGTCTGCCTAATATTAAATAAAATCAGTCAACTTTTTGTTACAGAATATTTTAATGCTGGTTATTGAATTGATCTGTAGGAATAAAAATTGCAACTTAATGAAGTTAAATATAATAAAGACATGAATGAGCTTCTCAGAAGGATATTTTAACTATGCAGTTTTATTAAAGAAATGAAATAATTCATTCGTAAAAGGAAATTTAGCATTTAAATCGGAAAAGAACTAATTGAAGCAGATGCATAAGTAACAGTTACTTCTTATAAAATGTGCCCGAGATGGAAAAGAACATAGTGGCAATCATCGTTTAAACATTCAATATATTCGAAGACACAATTAACATTAAGTATTCATTTAAAATGGTGAGCTTATAATCATACACGACAAGAATGCAAATATTAACTTGTAAGGTTCTGCTGTCTATCTGTTGTGTAGAATCTTGAGAAATACTGATTGCATCGAAGAAGGTTTAAAAGAGCCCTTTATTAAACTCTTTCAATTATGTACAATGCGTCAACTTGACACTAACATGCTTGCGCGGTAGCTGAAACAGTAGAATCAAACTCAAAATTGGAAATACTCATAAGTAGTAGAATTAAACTACAGCTCATACAATCTCGTATCCTACAGCGCGTAGATGAGTCTAATAGCAGCAAGGTAATAACTATTAAGCCACGTCTAACCAGCAATAACTGCTAAGCGGAAGCTTCCATATAAGCACTCACAGAGACTTCCTAGACTCTAACTTTCCTTACTGGAACGTCGGTATTTAAACCTTTTCTCCCACTGGTAGAATTTGCATTTCTTACGCGCACTATCAAATTTAAATATTCTGGAACTGACAGTTAGGGGAATGAAGGCTTATAGGAAAGTAACTTAAATTTAACTGGCTGTTTAAAATAAATACAGGTTCCTACATTTGTCCATGCCAGAATTTAACAGACTTGGATAAAGGGCCTTAAAGACCTGTTACAAGCTGATAAATTCTACAACTAACAAGACCTGAGCCCCGTTTACATTTAAATACAAAAATTTTAAATTATAACAGAAGGAGATATTTTTATCATAGTTTTGCTGGGCATCCTTCATCTTTCAGGTGTCATTCAGTCATCTCCTTGCAGTCATCTGGAAGGAATGCTTATGAATACATGTTTCTAAATAACACTTTAAATTCACAATATAATCTTTTAAAAAGTTTCCAACCTTTTTGCTTTTAGCGCAGATTTCTCAGCTTTTCCGAAAATCACGGTGTTTCATGCATTCATAATTATTCAATTTACATTAATGCTTAAATTTTAAACTTTATTCCCCTTTTGGCTCTCCACCCACTTCTAAGTTCTCCATGAGCTGATAAACATGAAAATTAACTAGAGTTTCGGTGGAGAGACTTACAAAACACATGTATACCGAATATTTTCTACATTCATCATAAAAGTATGCAAGCTTTCCCTCAAATTTAGCATTAAATATATATTATGTATGCTCTTTTGAGCTTTAAACTTTCATTAAAAGTATCATTTACTTTAACAAAACAGATATTTCAACATTTGACAAAAAATACTTTTAAGACAATAGAGAATTAAATGAAAAATTTACTTGAATGAATCCTTTTCTTCGCCAAAAGTGCGAACCTAAAATAAATTTTCATTAACAAGTACTAAGACGAAGCTGCTTTTTTCAGGCCAGATCTTTTGGCGCGTTTACATAGATAGTCTTTCGACAAACAAAACCGAACTGTTAGTTCTTTACATTAACAAATACACTATATTTTGTGCTTTTGCCAAATAAAGCTGAAATAACTTTAGTCCTCAATAGAGGCAATAGCTTTTAACATGTAACTTCGTATTTGAAATATTTTCATGCAACTTTACACAACAGAAAACATTTAGAGAAAAATTCATTTATCTCTTTTTTTGAAGCTTGTTATTCGGCTATTTGTTTATTGCAAAATCGTGTCCAAACCATCTGGTTCATGAATGAGACTTTCCGTTTCTACTTCCTGTCCGCTGGTGGGGATTGGCTTTTCCTTTTCTTGTCTCCTGATGAGTGGTCTTTTATGATGCACTGGCGGCATGTCTTGTCTTTTCCTTTTACTGTCCGGCAAACTGTTTCTTTGCACATCGGTATTCGAGGATGCTTGCCTGTAATCTCTAGGTTGTTTCGATCTTTGCTCTGTGCCTTCAACTTCGGCAGGCCTCTTCTTCACTTTATCGACGGGCGGTCTTGTTTGCAGTAATCTTTCTGTGCGCCACCTTCTTCATGTATCTTCTTCTCGAACGCCACTGCTGGTTTGATTGCTGTTCTCATCGTGTGCATCAAACTGCTAAATCCATCTAATGGGCTTGTAATCTTCGGGCGTACGACTTTTGTCTCTTGCAAGGATGATTATCCGTCCTGATTATTTGCAACTTGATCCCTGTAAGATGTTCGGGCGCCATATGTAAGGTTCCACTGTCTATCTGTTGTGTAGAATCTTGCGAAATAGTGATTGCACCGAAGAAGGGTTCCAAAGGGTTAAAACTAACATACTACGCCTCTGCTTGGGCTGTAAGTGAAACAGTAGAATCAGTCTCAAAATTGGAAATATTCACAAGTAGTAGAATTAAACTAATGGGCTCATACAATCCTGTATCCTACAGCGGGTAGATGAGTCTAGTGGCAGCAAGGTAATAGCTATTAAGTCACGTCTAACCAGCAAAAACTACTAAGTTGAAGCTTGCGTATAAGCACGCTTTCCTTACTGGAACGCCGATATTTAAATTTTTTCTCCCACTGGTAAAATTTGCATTTCTTACGAGTGCTACCAAATTTAAATATGCTGGCTCTGACAATTAGGGGAATGAGGCTTATAGGAAAGTAACTTAAAATTAAATTTAACTGATTATTTAAAATAACTATAAATCTCTACAAAGTAATGACATATGATATAAAATGAATTTCATACTGTAGGAATCTTTCTCGTTTTTTAAGTTTTCCATCTTTATTTGGTACTTATTTCACTTTTATATGTTGAATTATTCAAAAATAAAATATTATAATAAATGGCTGATTAAATAAAATATAGAATAAATAAATAAAACAGTAACAATGTAGAGCCTTGAAAATGTTCAAGCACTGGTCAGTAATAAGTACAATTAATGAAAGGTTAGACCGAATCTACGTGAAGCGCATACCCAATCAGAAGACATAGCTGGAGCATTAACATCACTAATTTTACATCTCCAATGTCTGGTCTTCTAGGACTCATCCTTAAGTAAAAATCATGGTCCACTGCTGATTTTATTAACTAATCCAGTTGATTTGTAATGAAGACCATAATTTACAGGGTATTTACAAAATTTCGAAGTTTAAATCTCAAATTCCTTACTTAAGTAAGGAACTTTAAAGGTATTAAGTTTTTTGTAATTGATAAAAACTTAACGATAAAAATTATTCTACCAAATATAAAAATGTCAGCTTAAGCATCTTAAATATCCTTCACAGTCCCCTGATCTCGATACCTCTAAACTGTTTGGACTATGCTAATGGAAAGAGTTAGAAAACAATTTCTTCCTTCACTATCAGGGACGTAGTGACCGATTTCGAAGATTAAACGCTAACAATATATTTAATGATCGAATAAGCCTCGTATTGGCTGTACTAAACAAGAATCTTTGCAGTATCGGCATTCAAAAGAGGGCTTAGACCGCATTAAGAATTTATTACACTCTAGAAGCAGACGTTTCACTTTCATTGTCCGAATCCACACCTCTTAAAACGGGATATGGAAATTAAAATGCGAGCATTTTAGGTGCAATTCTCTTTCCTATCGCTCATATGCTTACTTATATGTGTGAGACAATTAAAATTATTTTTACCGATCAGCTTACCATGCGCCTGAAAAATCCTGATAAAAAATGTCTCCTTCTGTAAAAGCATGATTATACACGAGGTTATAAATTCGAGCTCCCGCGTCGTGTTGTTCCAAGTTTAGAAATTTAAATATTCAGTTTAGTGATAGACGACACTCCCGCTTTTCATGATACGACGAGAAAGAACAAAAAATGGAATCCCCATGGGGAAATATATAAATTAAAAACGTGCAGCTCGAGAAAAATTTTCTTTAAACAAGTATAGCTATCCAAAGAATTAAAAATGTATATATAGATATATATATATCATAACAGTTTTATCTGCTCATCCCAGCTTTTCCGAAAAGTTAGTGGCAAAGTGGCGTAAGCTCTAACTGCTGCTTATCACGGTTCCGCTTATTCATCCTCGCTATTTTGACACGTCTGCAAAACAAATTGCATTTTTTACATGTCACAGAAAGAAAGGAGTTTTTATTATAGCGTGTATATAATATCAATACATGAAGACATATTTCCTGAGAAAGTATAAATAAATAACAAAGAATGTGCTGTAATCATTTCTTTTAAGGAGGTTTCGGTGACATTGATCTACATTATTTATTCGAATGAAAATAAGCAAATAACCTTTCGTTACACATTCGTTGTTCAAATTCTGAGCTAAATTTCTAACCAAGTATATAATTTGAATTATCAAAAATGTTTTTTTAGATTACTAATTGTAATGTATATGTAGTTCGGAATAAAATGCTGCAGAAAGGCGACCAGGCACAATAATGTGCATCGATATAGCTTCCAGCAAATGAAAAAAAATAACTGTCGAAAGAAAAACTTTGATTAGTTAAGATTCCGAATTAGACATATAGGCAATTCCACTCATAAATAGTAACACACAAACCTTCTATTAGTATAAAATTCAAGATTAATTCGGATTAGTGGATTAATAATAACTCCCTCCCGTTGCTCTTTAATTGTGGAAAGTGAGAAATAAAATACATTTGTCCTATATGCTGTTGTAATGTAGGATTATTTCGAAGAGCTTATTTCAGTTACCTGCAATGAAATAGTTAATTATGCAAGATGTCTGTAAAACGTGAAACTCAAATTTATACATATAAAAATATGCGCTAGTCTATACGAGACTATACAAGAACTTTGCGCAAGAAAAAAATAAAGACTATCTGCGTCGTTGCGTGATTGCCTATTTCCGCAAATACAATCTCTCGAAGTCTGTTTCGTTTAAATTTTTGTTTCTGAATTGCATGATATTCTTTTGTTTCTGTTATGTAAGTTGTCTATATTCGTTTTACAGTAGGTATCTTTCTCAATTACCGATGCAATCTGAAATTACATTTGAAGCAAATGAATGTAGTTTTACTAATTTTAATATAGTATTTAAATATTTCTGTTGATTAAATTTTCAAGAAAAACCTTTCAATCGTAATAATTATTTATTCCCTGAAATTATGTTAAGAATTATATGGTAATATATGGTACTGACAAGGTCGTTTATGATACCTTCAACTGGCACACTATAGATTATGAACATATGGCAAAAATTTCAACAACGTCAATAGTAAAAAAAAAGTTTTATATGATATTTCAAAATTTTGAACGAATTAATATCTCTTGAAAATTTAGACCAAGTACATGTCTCCATTTAAGAAATCAATCAAAAACAAAGCTGGATAACCTTTCCCACTGATATGCTTCTATATGTATATATATATATACGCACAATATTTAGATAAATATATTAAGCAAATTAAAAATTTTTAAACAAGCACTCTACAGTAATAATTGTTATTCGTTTAGTAGTTATGATTGAAATTAGGTAATTAAATTTACAATTATTTATAAAACCTTTAGTTGAGTTAAATAATTAAAATATATATCCAACTCTGTCATCATTATAATTAACCTTACAAAAATAAAATTAAATGACACGAGTTAAATCACATGGGGAAGCCTAAATTTCAAAGATTATATAAAAACGGAATTTGTTTCATAAAATGCTTGAAATTTAGAAACGTTTTAAATGGAAATCTAAAACCATGGTAGATCCAAAAAAAAGAAAAAATGCCTCAGGAATTAATCCTTGCCTTAGTGTTGACTGTGCAATGTTAGTTGCCATTCCGACGAATGTAATCTATAGCCTGCACCAGTAGGCAGAATTTTAACTTGAAAGTGTAAACAACACGCACACACACATACATATTTAAAATTAAACATTTAGGATTTAATTTATTTTTTCTTGTTTAAATTTTTCTACATATTTTGATATTTTGCACATTTTCAAGTTCAGTGTTTAACGTTTTACGCTGGAAATTCATATTGTAAGTTAAAAAAAAGGCTATGTACCTTTTACATTTTTCGAAGCACCAACCTATAATGATGTTACGAGAAATGTAATATTATTTTGCATTTAAAAAATTTTCACTTTTTATTTCAGTTTTATGCAGTGATTATTTGCACTGTTTTGAAACAATTTTCTCCCTCCTCTGTATTGCTATTATATAGTTTATACCTGATTTGGATATGAAGAAGATAATAGTAACGACGATGAAATATTTATTAACTTGCAGAGGATTGTTTCCTATAATAAGGAAAATTCTAAAAGTTGGTAAGATATTTAAACATTCCGCTACTAAGAATGACTTTTATAAAAATACACATTTACTTAAATGAAAAAAGAACTTATGTTAAATTTAGATTCTTCTTTTAAAATCTAAATCTGTACCAGCTCTCCTTCAATAACGGTATCTGGGGAGGCATTATGTTAGAAGGATTCCAAATTATTAACAGCGAATGCAACAATAAATTTTATATTGCAATCATTTTAAGATCAGGGAACGCCACTGCATTATACAGTGTATTGAAAATTTGCATAGAAGGTCATAGTGAACTAGAAAATATTTTGAGGTATTTATTTAATTATATTAAAAAAAAGTGGAAGAAGAAAGGCTAACAAGGTCAAATGTAATTACATCCGTCTTACATTTCTCCCAAAGCATTATTGTTGGATATTTACAACAAAAACCTGATGCTAAACAATTATTAATTCCAAGAAAACGAAAAATCTTTCAAGCAATCTATGAAAAGTTTTTCGTTTTCTTGCAATTAAAAGTTTCGCTGAGAATAATCGGGGACCGCCCATTTTTTAGCGTATTGTTTATAAGACTATTTGGTTTAAAGTATATTTGTATTGCGTTCTATATTTATATTTGATTTTGAATTTCGTATTTACATATAATGTTTTAGACCAATTTGGTTTTTTTTTTCGAATGATCATTTTACATAAAGTTTTGAACATTTGAGATTCAATGTTTTCGATTTCATATCAATTTTTAATGTAAATTTGTTCCTTTTTTCCTATTTTTGATCTCAAATGAACCAGGAGAACGAAACACGTTTTCGAAGCATATTAATCAACTTTTATGAAGCTTTAATTCATTTTACCCTGATGAGTTCTGAATAGGATTTTCAGTAAAAGGAGATTAAATTTTATTATCTTGCATATATTTTCCCTTTTGCATTTTTAGTTTTCAAGTTTTCAGTTTAGTTTGCATTTTTTGTTTGTGTACTATTATGATCCTGTTTTAATTTTGAATTGTTTAGATACTGTGTTAAACCTCTTTTACAAGGATGCAATTATTAATATTGTTGAGGAATTGCCATATTTTGACTCCAATTTACTTCTGACTTTAGATGCTTTAAGTTTATATGTATACATACATATAGTATACTATATATAGCATACATACATATACTATACGTATACTATATATAGCAGATCTATATACAAAATTTCAACTTTCTAAGGCTAATTAATCTCTTTTGAATTATGCGAGATACATACGTACATACGTACAGACGCCACAATAAAATCCATTTTGAATACCTTTTAAATTCATTTCCAGTTCGTTTTGGTAAAAGACTCCTTTGTTCTGTCCGTACGTACAGACATCACGGAAAAAGTCTTCCAAATGGATTCGGAAGCTGTCAAAATAGATGTTTCCTTAATTAACATTCGCAAAATTTTTCGCGATTACACTACTACCGTACAAGAAAGTAAAGAAGATTTATCCAAAACCTTCGGACCAGAGACCGAGTTGTTAGAAGATGAAGGACTTTGATGCAGATATTTAAAGGAAGTATATCGCTCGTTGTTAACAGTACCACCACACAGCGTAGATGCAGAAGGAGCATTTTCAACTGCGAACAAAAATACTTTCCAGATATAGTGACAGCTCATTAGATGTATTATGGGTTTTTTGCCAAACCTTTTCGAAAATATGTAGTTAATAAATTGTTTTTCTATTAATTAATGTAATATAATCTACTGCGCAAAAGAATTTTATGTGATGTTTACTAGTCTTAGTAATAATAATACATGTTTTGCTCCTTTATTGTATTTTAATAGTATAATGGTTTAAATTTTATGTTACCTTTTTCGTTTCTACCGTTGGAAATTATTATCCTACTTTTCTTATTAGTAATATTGATTGTAATATTTTCCTTTACTTTATATTTGGACATAACAAAACTGCATGTAATTTTACAGTTTGTACATATTTTTTTGTATAAAACTAATAAATAAGCAAAGAAACAACTTCGTTTTGTATCTTTTTTGAAAAATTCCTGACACGGTATTAATACTGGTATTCCAGTACAGCATTTAAAAATATATCGAATACCAGTAATGTATTTTTAGTCCGATATTGCAGTCATTACTCACAGAACTAGTATATATCTTCAGATAAAGCAGAACTGGTCTTGGAGATTCGAAACGATTTGTTATACCACAGAAATTTAAGATATGGAACGATTTCATAAGAATATAAGGATTGGATTTTTTAAATTTGAAATCTTTATACTCGACCAAACTGTTTAAGCAAAACCTTTATGTGACTCATTTCGTAAACTGGAGTCTATAGCAGTCAGTCAACAGATATTGAACATGCAATATGTTTTACTAACGTGCATAATCATGTCATTATGCATATGTTTCAGTTTCTATCTGATACGGGTGTTAGTAAATTATAAAATTACGTCTATGTTAATAAAACTTCCATTCATAAGATACAATAAAACTATCATACATATAAATTATAAACAAATGTGCTCAAAATTTAATAATAACGGAGTGTCTGGAACTCTAACCTGGCATGATGTGGGAATTCCCATGATCTGGTAAGCTTTGAATTCGGCCACATTACATTTTTGTTCTATCACTAAAGTTATGCTATTAGTAGCAATTAGGCTGCAAAATATGATTATATTGCATACCACTGACTTGGTTTTATAGTCCTATTAATTTTTTGCATTAAGTTGAAAATTAAGTGAACAAGAAGTGCACAATTAGAGATAAAACCATTAAATTCGAACAGAAAACATTTCCTATTCGTGAAAGAATACAATTGCCGAAAATGCTGTCAAAGAATATCCGTAAAACTCTACTGCGTCCATTTTAGGATCGGCATCTCATTTGCCTATGACTTAGAAATAGAAAATTTAAGACAATGGTGAAAATTTGTAATGTGGAAAGATTCCAAAACTAAGCAATATACTTGCAGAGTAAATGGCTCAAGCTCTCATGCAATGAACGTGCAAGCACGTTTGGAAAATGGACAATAGAATAAGTCTAATTTTTCATAAAGAGCAAAGTTACTATGAACTGAGCCAAAAATAGATACATAACATTATTCTGAGAAAGAAAATATAAAGATATAATATTGCTGACATGAAAGCTGGGTCAGAGTTTATGGATTAACTCTCTTGCATCGGTCTTTGCAAAGCCAATATCTCTTCGTCTCAAACATCTGAAACGCTCGTGTATACGAACGCCCATGCTCAATAGAGGCTGCAACGTTCATAACAACTTACTTAACTATTTATTTCTCTCTTGGGTATCATTATGCGGTTTCACCCGCTGTGTGCAGTTTTCCCTTAGGGCATGATTGCAACTGCCAGCATCAATAGCTAAAAGTTGACTCTAATCAAAGAAGAGGAAAGGTGCATTAAAATAAGAGAGCTACGTTTAATCGCTTCCAAAAAATGTACACATGAAATCCTAGAACAAATGAGACATGCACCAACGTGATGGGGGAAAGTATCAAGTAGAAAATGGACTTTGGCGTCTGGACGTTCTGCCGATGTCTGAAGGCACGAGATGTCACGGGCGGCTTCAGTGCAAACATGAAGCAATTAAACTTAATACCGTTAAATGAACGTAATCGCTTCCATTTTAAGAGCTGTTCTACTTTTGGTTCGGGGCTTTATATATGAGGAACTATATAAGGACTATAAGGACACTAATGTTTGAGCTTGTGTTTAATTTAACATAAATATTTCCCTTAGGATTCGATTTACGTTTTCGATCATATTTTACCGTGTGTCAACTGTCTGGTTCGATGGTTTGCGAACTTTAACGATATATTTTGTATGTACAGAAATCCGTTGCTAGACATAACAAGTGTAATATATATTTTCATTAATATACAACGCTACAAATGTTTAGACATAATTATAGCATTTATTAGTTTAATAAATTATATGTAATCATATTTCTAAACAGTATGAATTTTAATGCTAGAATCAAATATGCAACTATATTTTGACAATATGGATTTCAATACAAGGATCAGTTAAAGTTTATGATTGCTTTTCAGCGCTGGAAATTAAATAATTGATGAATGCATATGGTTATAAGTGATTCGCATAGTCGATTGGCTACTGCTTCTGCAAATTCTGTCAGAGGCAGTTTATTAAAAGACAAATCGGTATCATATATCACTTCAAGGGCGGAAACATCGTTAAAGTGCAAATTAGCAGAAAACGCGAAAAATGAGATAACAACATAAGCTATTTTATTTTCCATATGAAGAATAACTAGAAGACTTGATAAACTTATTATGCTGAAATTAATGACATAATTAATCAATAACTATCCAGCCGTTCATGTCACACATATAAGATTTCATGACTTACTGTATAAATATGTGATGTGTACAATGTAATTTTTTAAAATAACATAAAATCTTTTCTTTCAGAGTTTAACATTTTAACGGCCTCAGCCATGGTAAGTCAGTTTTATGTTATTAACTCCAGTGTAATAAATACAGTTTCTTTTAATAGACTTTTATTGACAACAAGCTGAAGTTATCGTTTGTAAACTGAAGTTACCATAGTTATTGTTTTATGATTCAGATGAACACTGTAAAGCATTGTAATTTGAATTGCAGTTATGGGCGAAATGATCATTTCTAGCAATGCAAATTTTAATTAAAGTGTCTATTCGAAACACACCTGTTATTACGAAAGAAACAACATCGAGTACAGCATATGAAAAGAAGCATTAAAAATTTTATTAGCTAACGAATATTTTTTCAATGTATTTTTAAATAAATATAATCGACATAAATATTATGTAAGCAGCTCATTCTCTCTTAAAATCGCCCATATGTGGATATAATTGAAATTTTATTTATTATTGTTTGAACAAAACGCTTAAAAAATTTAGAACTAATTATATAAGAACAACGGGCGAAGCACCGAATTCTGAGATGTGTATGACATTGTTCAAAGTGCCAAACGTCTTGAGTTTTTGAAGAATCAAATTTTGCTTCCAAAAAATGAGAATAATTGCGAAATATAATCATAATTGCGAAATATAACTTAAGACGGTACCTAGAATCTCTATGATAACAATAGGTTTCTTTTGTTTAACTATAGGTTTCTTCTGACCTCTAGGTCATTCAAAATGTTATTTTATATTTTCTCACGGTGTTATGTTACTGCATTTCTTATAGTCTGAGATTTTTTGTATTAATATACATATTTGCATTGTTCTTCCCAAACTTGGCATTGATGAATATAGTCGAAAGGCTAGACATAAATGTGTCACTATGTCTAGCCTTTCGGCTATATCCATCTATGCCAAATGCTAACACTACTTAGACTAAAGTGTCAAATGCTAACACTGAGCCGAAAGGCTCAGTTTAGCATTTGACACTTTAGCCTAAATCTTTCAAGCAGATTTTGGAACAACTAATAATATCGATTGCTCTTGTTTTAGTAACTGCGTACTTATGAAATGAGATTTATTTTTTTATAGAAAGGTAAAGTTTCCACTGTATGTCAATGCGCATATAAGATATCATTGCAAACGGAATAGAATCTGTCTTATAATATTTTTATTATAGTAGTATCTCTTCAAACATCCGAGCTAATTGTGACAACTGCCTATTCAAGCACTAAAATGGGTTTGTTTTCTTCTTTAACTCAAATATCTATTTACTAATGTAAACGAAGGTATTTTATATTTTCCTAAATCGTATTTAATTTTACCTAAGATTTTGCAGTTAAAATTTAATTTTCATGTTTCTTAATCATCTAGTTTTGGGCAAAATTAAATATAGGAGTAAATTTTTATTTTCGTAAATACACAATTCCTTTTTATTTGAACAACAATAATTTTTATTTACATTAATCTAAAAAGCGTCCACAAAATCAACTTTTTTTCATTTATGCAATGATAAAATTAGGCAAATTAGTTACATTTTACTGTTTTAAGGTAAAAAACAAGTAACCTATTTTTAGTTCAATATAAATTAAATAAAGATCTTAATTTTTGATAATGACAAATAGCATATTTTCCTTATTGCAAAAGTTAGCAAGCACTTTTAAGTGCACACATACATGTTTGCAATGTTTTAGTATATACTAGGGTAAATATCAATTTACTTAAAAGTTAAATTTACCGTTTTTTAGCGATTTTTATGCCAAGTGTTTCAGAATATCTTAATTACATAGAATTACACAGACTCAAGCATATTTTATTTTGTGAAAGATATACTGAAAACAGCTTTGGCATCTATTATATTTTATCTTGAAATATATCAAACACAGAGTACAAATGCTTTTACATCACTAAATCACCATCTGAATGTGAAATAAGAAACTTATCCTGAAATATTTTTCATTAACGTCATTTAGTAAATAGCATTGAAACGTATGCTTATAACTTCAGGCATTAGCTAATGCGCTCAGTTGCTTGTTAGGAATTCTATTAGGGTAGATTTTATTTCAGTGTTAGCGCTTTGGAGTTAGCTCATTATAACCAAAGAAAAAATTTTAAAAAATAAAGAACGAGCTTAATTCTTTAGAAAAAAATGTCCAAATGCATCATTTTCAGATACCGGGAATTTGGATACTTGACGATTTTGCTGTACATGCAAGGAACGAAGATTCGGAAAAAGTCTAAAAAGAAGAACTTAATAAATAGGACTTGATTAAAGTTTGAAACCGGACCCAATTTTGCGCAAAGCTTTCTGAAGACATTCTTTGGGACATTAATTCAAAGGATCGATATCTTCCATTAATGGTTAGCGAGGTTCGTCTAGCTGTCGTTGTACAACTCAAAAATCATCTGCATACGGTTTAATCTTTTTCATTTCCTCCCCTTCGTCTTTCCATGGAATTCCACATCTGATTCTTTTTTTTCCTGACTTTTTTTAATAATCAAGTGTCGTATGTCAAAAGTCATCACATAAAAATCTGTCAAAGTCACAGTTTTTATTTCTTCTCGGTAAAAGGGAAGCATTAATAGAGGGTCGAATTCGCATGTGAAAAGTAAAAAATAAAATTGTCATACGAAATGGGAGTTTTGATAGATTAAGTTCATTCCGAGCTGAGAGGGGCTTGTAAATCGGTAAAGTTACGATTTTCTATATTTAGATGATTCGAAACTGAGGCTGAAACGAATGACACTTTTTAATTAGAAAAGAAGAAGAGTAAATCTAGAACTTGAACTTTGAAACAGAAAATACACATGCCCATTATTATGGCTCCTCCATGATTAAAAATGGGTTGACACTTAAATCGGATACTGCAATTTCATGATAAAAATTGGAACATTTTTAAATAACAGCTTTTGTTAGATTTCGGTGTCTTAAAAATAAATAAATAATCTTTTTCAGACTTTCAAAATGAAAATTGTAACTTGTTACTAAGCCACATGTAAATGAATAAACCTCACACTAATGCCGAGGTACTTAGTAAATTACACTAAAAATACATCTTATTTGTACATATGTTTGTAAAAATACACACTCAATTAATTTTTAATAATGCAAAGCTTGTGACAGTTTTATGTGCAAGAATAAGTATGATTCTGCACAACATTTCTTAAGAGAAACTGGTTTATTTATATTTTAGACGAGAAAAAATAACCCAGAAAAACTCCACACGGTTTACGCATTCAATGCGATTACCGATATTCCTCTGCACATTAAATACATTACCATGGAGCCATTAAAGGTCTGAGAGCGAAATATCTTAAAGTAATTAATTATGCCATCGAGCATAAGTTTCCTGCCAATGATAGCAATAAACCCCGGGTTTTTGTGTTACAGGAATAACATACAACTGCATTACTAAATTACTAAAGCGCAATAATTACGTTATTTAACTTAGCACAAGAGGGATATTTGCCTTAGAGGAATGAAACCATCGTGGAGGAAGAAGGATGGAGGTTTAGACAACCTCTAAAACCAAGTATGCAGCCAGCCTGTTCGCGTAGGTTAGAACCCGGATCGAAATTCCAGTACTCAGCAGTCATAGCTACTCAGCCAGTGGTAGAGTCATATTTATTACATTTTGGCAAAGTACACAAGGTCTAACTGCCTGAAAGAAAGGATTTCTTCTTGAAGGGCATTTTTACAATACGTTATGGACTGAAATGGTCTTATGAGCTGATGGGCCTATTATTAATTGGATATACTATAAATTAAACATGATTTGAATTATATGAAGAATTTTAATTATACACATTTGGTATAATTTAGTATATTATAAACCATTGAACAAAGATTTAAATAAATATTAAATATGTATAATGCTCTTAAAAGGCTCAATTGAGCAACCGGTATAATTTGATAGATAAAATAATCTTTATCACACCAACTGCCAACTTCATAGAACGAGATTGTTTCCAAGGCCTTCAACGATATGTTAAAGATACTCATATTTCACGCAATAGCAACATTTCTCTGGCCGAACGGATGGTAAATGATTTTGTAAAATAACGACCTAAAAGGTCGGCCAGTTTAATTTTTTTTATTTGTTTTTTCGGGGGAGTGAAGGAAAGTGCAGCCGGGCTACTGGCTCCTTCTTTTTGGTAGAATTGCCCGGTCCTCCTTTTAGTCACATGGCTAGGTGGACAGCTAGGTGGACTGGGTGCCGCGCCTATTAATACAATAATACAGCGACCTAAAAGGTTTGAAAATACTCTGTTAAACACATTTCTAACAAAAAATGTGTTGCCATTTTGATGCTTTCATTTAAAATCCACCATGAAATTCTAGTCATATAATTTATTTCAGTTACTTTCACATCGAGCAGTCAGGAGACAAAAGTCTATTCGTGTAACTAGGGGGTTATGTTTAATCACAAACGGAGATTTTATTATCTGGTTATTTATTTCGCTGGTATTTGAGCTTTTGTGGAATATTAAGTTTAGTCCTTAATGGGCGACTAAATTATTAAGTGGATTAAAAATTTAACTACCATTTGATTTAAATTAAATGTATTAAATGTGTAAAGGAAAATTAATTTAGGAACACTAGTGCAGTACGAATGGTTTACAAAATCTACACTGAGGAGAACAGTAAAATACACTGCCGTCCAAACGTTAAGGAACAGCAAGTTTTTCAAAGCTCACCATTGCAAAAATGTCAGTAATGTTTAAATTCACAGTTCATTTACATGACAGTAACGAAGATTAAGAAAATATTTGCAAAAACAATAGCTACCACTTAAATTATAGAAACGAATACTTATATAGGAGTTGAAGAAAAAATGGAAAAACTGGTAATTTTTGTTCACGGGTGTTGATCTTCAGTTGTTATGACAGTTTCGTGGATAATATCCAGGAGAGTCTATCTACGTCCAGAAGAAGTCAGTTGTCCTATTCGTTGAGGTGGCGGGCGATCGGATGAGTGGAAATAGGGATGTTGCAATATGATGCTGCTAACGCCTCAATGACTCTCGTAGTGTGGTCCACCGACTATGGAATCAGTTTGAATCCGAGGATTCTGTGTCCGGAAGACACATTCCAGGCAGAAATATTTTCCGGTCCAACATTGCCAAAATTTCCGCTATTTTAAATATCTAGTAGTCGTTTCCTTTCTTTTTTTTTCATTTTGTTTATCGATTTTTATAACCACTTTGTCTACAAGGACTTCAATAAGTGGCAATTATTTTTATCTTCATTCAATTTATTAGCAACATTGTTAATTATTTTTACTATTCAGATGTTATTCGTCGAGCAAGAAGACCAATCCGTTAGGTTCTTTAATAGTTTTATTGACAGCTGTCTGCTCCTTTTAAAAAAAAAAAAAACATTTTTAACTCATTTTTTTTCGAAATGCTTTTTTTATCAGTAAACTATTATTTTAGTAATTATAGATTTTTATATGATCAGAATACTACATAATTGGAATCAAGTTACTTTTATTAATTTTTTGAGGGAATTATCTACTTCTTCGTCAACGGTAAATTTTTCTCTTTATTTTCAAATTCCCCTCCAGGAGTACGGAAGGTAAAGGAAAAGAAAGAAATTCGATTGGCTTCAATAAATTAGTATTTATATTCGTTAAATTTATGCATTATTTTTCTTTGGTTTATACCTTGCGTCAAATTTGTTTGAAATTCTAGAATATGACAGACTCTAGGTCTTATACATTTATTTATTTCTTCATGGCACTTGAGATGTTTACCATGCCATTACGCTTGGACAATGTAAGAAACTCTACTATGAGTATAAAGAAAATCTCCTTACTTTGAAAGAAACCACATAACGATAACAGTTAAAGTTTTTTGAAGATATTTGGAGTTTGATCCAATTTCCTTTCCATCTGTTTATAGCCATCGTTTCACGCGCAAATGGTGGTCCAGTTCAAATATTCTACTTGTAAAACACATCTGGAGCTGAATCCGGCGTGTAAAACATCCCTATTCCCTGGTCAAGAAAATCTCTTCAGCTATTCGTTTCCGTCAGATAACAGAAAAAAAAGTAAGAAAACTATAAGGTACTTTTGGAAATGTAACGCAGTTTGTAACGAATAGAAAGCCTTTTTTTTCGTAATTATTTAATATAAATTTGGGGATCAAAATTAAAATAAATTTTATTTAAAATTTATGAAAATTTAATTAGCTAGATTAGCTAATCATAAGCTAAGATAAATATTATTTGAATAATAATACAGTTAAAAATATTATTTAGATACAAATACATTTTTAAATAATAAATTTTAAAATTTAATTATATGAAATTTTTTTGCTAAAATTAATTTAGCAGTAAAATTTATTTTTGCGATGTTAAAACTGCTGTCCTGACTTCCAGTTCCAGCGAGCACCCAGCAATCCTAGAAGCTGTTCTGCTGTCATTTACAAAGAAGGGATTAATTCTTCCAGCTCCCTAAAAAAGGATGTCGGAATGGCTTCTTCATTTACGCGAAATTGAACTTCAGACTAATAAAACAAGCCCATTTATAAACTGCGTCGTTTTTTCATAAGCATTTCCCCACAGATGTTCTCATGAATGCATTTATTCATTTGGTGTTCATGTTTATTGCAATTTGCATTACTTGTTTGCTTGATTTACTTAACGTTATATGGTATCAATTTCATTTCCAAATATTTGGCATTTTACTGGGTTATCTAAGTCTCAGGAAATGTATATGAAGAAAGATACCTGATGAAAATTTCTTCATTTTCATCATAATCTTCCGTATAAATTTAGAAGTGAAGTAATAGAAATAAGCGTTTTATTTCGAAACTTTTACAGAACTAGTTTCGAAGGTTTTACCGAACCATCAACCTCAGCTGCCAAAGCGCGAATGAAGATATCGGATATAGTGATAAGATAAGAATAGCTGGACAGGAGCCACGCTACTGGCGCCACATATTGTTGAAACAAAAAACTAAAACATGACTTCCTTAAAGCCTGAAGATAAAGATGGATTGGAATTAGGATCGTTACTAGAACAAAAAAAATTTTTTGAATGTGAAACGCCTCTAGAAATCTAATTCAACCAATGGAAGATGTGTTTTGAATACTTTCGGCTGCTAAAAAATGGAAAGTGTGATTTTCGGACCAAAAATTTTAGGCAACAGAGGACTTCTGTATTCCCTTTTTCCTAATTTATCTTCTTTAGCGCGAAATTTTAAGCTTCTCTTAGTTTGACCAATATAAATGAAACCACAATGGCAAGAAATCCTGTAAATATCCAAGGAATTCACATCCCGAATAGGATCGTTAAGTATGAAACTCGTAATTTTACTGATAGGAGAATAAACAACCTGAAAGTTAAATTTCTGTAAAATACGTTCAGTTTTATAGCTAATTGATGAAAAGAAAGGAATGACAGCAAAACTCTTATAATCTTCTAAAACAAGAGTGAGCCTTTTGGTGTGAGAATTTTTTAACTGCTTGGTTAATAATGTTGGGTGAAAAGCCCTTGTCAATAGCTACTGCTTTTAAATAATTTAGTTCTTGATCAAGAGCCAATTTGGAAAATTAAACTTGAAGTTCCCGGAAAACAAAGGAATAGAATGAAGCTAACTTTTGTTTAATTTGAGGACATGATTTGAAGTGTGGTGGAAGGCAAACCGATGTAGGTTTACGGTAAACTACTGGAGTTGGATGTACAGCAGCCAACAAAATATTAGTGTAAATACTAGGTATTGTTAGAGAGAGGTTAATTGCCTTTTTTTAACAGAGTTCCTAAAGAGACAGAGCTACGTTACGCAGAATTTTCACAATCAAAATATACTGTGATTTTGAATGCAATTGCAGGTATTACACGGTGAAAATTAAAAACAAAAACTCATTTCATCGATTGCTGACACAGGAAATATATTTCGTTGCCAAAAGCCACAACAGATTGTTGGCTGCATATCGATGGATAGTGGTTAATACACAAGTACCGTTAGTTAGAGGTTTATAGAAATATTGGTTGTGATATTCAAAATATATTTTTCAGTCAATTAAATTACAAAAAAATCTGAAAAGTTTATCTTCAGACAGAAAAAAAAACCTTTCCTTCTTTTTGTTTTTAATCATCGCTCATAAGTGCCTAAAACTTAATGTGAAAATGTCTGGGCTTGAAAGATAAGTTTCACAATATTCCTCTCTTAAGTCGTCTCCATCTCAAACTGTTAATTTGAAATTCTATTGAAATAAGTTTCCCGACTTTAACAAGTTCATAACTAAATTGCAGAAGTTAATTGCTACTTGCAGCAGTATTTGCTTCCTTTCCATTTAAACACTCAAAAATAAATATCCTTGAATAAAGAATTACTAAATTTAAAATTATCTGCTTTATTAAAGTTGTATGAAAAGAGTGATAAACGTCAAAATTATTAACGTTAAAAATATTAAATATTAAAATTTAATTCTAATTAAGTTTATTTTTGAAGCGTCATAATATTCTTCTTTAAACTTAAACAAATATATACTTCAGAAACGTTACAGTGAAAAATCTCATAAATTATCTTTCGAAATTATATGTAAATTGTCTCGATAAAATATATTTAAATGCTTTTTAAGTAACATTAAATAAAAAAAGCGAAACTAAATTCTGAATACATTTAAATATATTTCTCCTCTGCGTTAATTGCAAAAATGATTAATGATTCAAAACTTTTGTTCGGGAAGTAGCAAGATATTAAATCTTAAGTTGAATTTACATTAGCTAACTGAAAAGCGTAACTAAAGTGCAAGTAAAAATAGATATTTATTTTATGGGGAATTTAAATCTAAATTTCATTCTTCTTATTATGTGTTTCAATTTATTGTATAAAAATATTAAATTTATATATTGTATTTTAATAGTTCTTCTAAACGACAGTTTAGTGAAAGGAACTACAAAGTGATGCGTATAAGAAAAATGAAATCTGTACATATTTACGAACTGGACGAGATCGTGGTATAGAAATCGTATAACTTCTATACCTGGGACCGTAATAGGTCGTGTAAAATGCAAAATAGGCAGAAAATAATTTTCGACCGGTGTACATTTTATATGCAGTGCTAAAACATTTCGGGGCTATTGAGATAAATTCTTCGTCAGAAACAAAACAAAATAAAAACTTGTTTATTTATCTCCCATTATAAGCCTTTTGGAGGTAATTCGGTATGTTTGAGAACCTTGCTATTTAACCAGTATGCTGCATTCTTAAGCCGTTTTATTATTTGGATCTTCATTTAATTTTAATTTTTCATTTTTATTTCCTCTATACGTCAGTTTTATATTTAAGCTACGTTTGAAATTGTGCTATTTTAGTTTTTTAATTCCTTGGTTAATAGTTTAGAATTTGGCTTTCTAAGTTCGGATTTTTGTGTTTAGGTGCAATTTTTATTGTTTCTAAGTGCTGCATTTGGACAGTTCTTTCTAATTTCTCTGAAGTTTTCATATTTTACCCTTATTTTCCTAATCTGTTTGGTAGCTTTCTACTTTTTTTGCATGTATCCATTTCTTTTGTTCCACACGCTTTTAAGAAAATTCTTTTTTGTATATTGCATTTCTAATACATGAAATTACTGAACTATCTTTCGCGTTTACTTAAATGCGAATGGTAGCGCCTTGAAGGCTAAGATAGAAGCTTAGAAATATGGTATCGATTTCATTTCCAAATCCAGAATTTGCAATTCCATATCCCACTTGGGTATGTGATTTCATTTGTTGTTCGGTTTTGTATTTGTTAACACTCATATTATAGTAAAATCTATTCCAATCTATGTTTTACATAATTTTACCATTTTCTTTAAGTTAAGCAGGAAGTTTCTATTTTTAAGTCATACAGGTTGTTGAAGATTAGTTTTTATACTGTAGATCTAAAACCAATTTATTATTAATCTAAAATCCTTGCTAAAGATCAAGAACATACTAGTTACATGTGACATTTTGCGCAACAAAGAAATTTTCAATATTTATGAAATAAAAATTTAGTGAAAAATGCAACTACAGCAATTTAGTAACAGATGTAATTTTTTTACCCTAAATTATTCAAACAGGATAAATTAAAAGTCTTAAATATATACTTCAAAATAGGATATGCAGGAGCAAATTAACAGTCGATGCCTTTTTCTCTCTGACGAACCAGCAACTCGAGACGGAGTTTCTTACAACTAACTTAAACTGATTGCACAGCAATTTAAAGGAATCTAATGGTTCTTTTATGCCTGAAGGTACTGGTGGTCCTGCAGCTCTTTCGCCAGATATAAACGGTATTATTTTCGAAATGTTTTCGGATTTTCCCGTTATCCATTTTGAATTTTCTGTCACTTTCACATTCACTATCTATTACCCTGACTTTTCACCTTCTTACACCTCTTACTTCATCGTTATCTTCACCACTGCTTTCCTACTCTCAGTTGTCAAGTAGTCTACATACAGACGTAATTTTGTTCTTCATCAATGAAAAATAGAACTCATCGTCACTTGAACAGATTTTTTCGTCGTATGTCATGTTTATTGGGCTCCATAACTTATAAAACCACATTTGTATTGCCGCTACTGTCAAGTTCGAATTAACACCAAAGATACGTATATAATAATAAATCTAAAAATGTATTTAAGATTAAAGATTAGTAACGCCCCAGAAATGGGAAACATCGCCAGAAAAATAAGGATACAGGAGTAAGTCCATTGGCGATGGTTTTGGCGAGAAATTGCCAAAAGTCCCCAAACTTGGCGGCATTTTGGTCCAGTCTCTGTGTAACTATAACTGGTCCTATGTAGCTGTTACTGCGTTCGGCCCTATGTAATTGTAATTGTATATACCTTCTAGTAATTTCGACAAATCGAAGGTACTGGAAACTTCACGGTGGACGGGGGAAAACTATATCAGAAAAGAAAAATGGATCGGCTTTCAGTTTGATTCAGAGTTGAGTTCAGATTTTAGCTCGAAGTATTGAAATTATTGAGAGATTACTATGCCAGTGCATTTGAGGCTTTTTTTAATTACCTTGTGTTCAACCTGCTTAGTAATCGGAAGTAGTAATAACTGATCGTGTTCTGTCATACTGAGAAGAGCTGTACTAGTACTTCTGCGTGAAGAGTTCCAGAGCCGTAGTGTTTTTAGAGAAAACAATTCATCAACCAATCATCGGTTCTGTGTGCATTCAGCTCATTATGATTTCATAAGCACGTATCTGTTTAGTGTTGAACATTAAATGAATAATGAAATTATTAAGGAATAATTGTATTATTTCACAGTTACTGAGTTTGTTGTCAGCTACTGGCTCATTGATATCTTTTCAATCAGTCTTATCTTTTCAGTTATCGAGTCACAAACATTTCCGACAAGCAACGCAATAAATAGCTGGAAATAGCTCAGAGAGAACGCAGGTATTAAGCAGGTTTCTGCTTAGCGGACGAATAACGTATGCGCCATATATCACATACTTATGCAGAAAGAGTAATTTACATTTTCAATAATATAATTTTTTTTCTTGTTGAATTAAGGTTCTGTCTTTTTTCTTTATTTTAATCACTGTGTGTGCCGCACACTTGATGAAGTAATGGGCAGAAATATGGTAAGATATTTGATTGTCTGTTTGTTTCATGGTTTTCATGATATTCGCAGGAAAATGAACGTTAGAAAACTGTGAAATTCAAATATGAATCAAAACATATTTTGATTATGTTTTGATTCATATGCATAAAACCCAAAGATCACTTTAAAGTCCTCTCGCTTAAGATTCTTGAATAATCGGTTCGTAATGAACTGAATGCACACGGAAGCGATGAAAGCTTGACAAAATATATTTTTCCAAAACCACTTCACACTTCTGTGAACGCACTTCTGTTTTACATAAATTTAATTTCACAGCTCTTCTCAGAATGACAGAGTACAAGGAGTAGCTATTATTTCAAGTTGCTAAAAACTTCTCGAGCAAAAGGCACTGCAAAGCTTCTGAAAAGCAAAAGCTCGCGCTGTGTTCACTCAATATTCTAAACTTTCGAGTTAAACTGAAAGTGATGCTACTCTCCGGTTCTATATATAATATTCCCCCATTTGCCAGAAAATTTATGAGTAGCTTCTAGAAATTATATAAAGACATACCCAGTTACAGTTGCACAGAACAAGATAAGAGTTACTTTACAAGATGAGACTTACATTTAGAGCCATATACATTCACAGTTACACAGGGAATCGGACAAAAGTCGCACCAAATAGTCGCTATTTAGTACGATAATTCAATATTGGAATCAGGGTTTCGCATCTACGTGAAGCACGGGTGTTGGTATTGTCCGAAAGGCAATGACCATTTCAATTTTCACGAAAACACTTTCTTGAAGCACAAAAGACACAGACATACATAACAACGAAAACGTGCGTTTCACAATTCGACACAAAAGGTACACACACTCTCTCACTCCCTTTTTTACATTGATTGATCTGATTCTTATACATTCTAGAAGCTGACGTCACTACCCCAGCTTCAGTTCATTTTAGTTCGTAAGGGTCGCCAAGCCTGGCGAGTTTTGGTGATTTTTCCCAAATTTGGCAAAATATGTCACTCAAACCTTCGCCAGCTTGGCGCTATCTCACCAAATTGTTAAGATATACATTTAATTCAATATTAAATGGATTAAACCAGTGCCCTATGCTTCGTTCCCGAAACCTTTCATACTACATTATGCAGAATATACTGCAATTTACATATAATTTCATACACGTATACAAACTTAGTAACATTTCCCCATTCCAAAGCACTGCAAGTTACAAACAGTATAATCCCTGGACAAGAAGCCATATTTTTAACTAATAAAATACTAAATAAATTGCATACTAATTGCAATTGATTTAGTATAAATACTAAGTGCATTAAATTACAAATTTATATACACTTTATGCTATTTACACTATATACATTATGGAGTCTACGTATTATATGGCCACAGTAAGGATAAAGGTCTGTTGTTGTAAAGTTAAAATATTCTAATATTGAAAGAGAGAGAGATGTGGGTCGGATTTTCTAAGAATATATAAAGTTTTCTTGAAAGCTAGCATCCATATAAATCTGAATTTCCTCTAATTTCGAAGTTCAGGCTTTTACGCTGTATACATATGAAAAAAAAGCAATTTAAAATAA
>KK113678.1:119396-139262 GCA_000611955.2 Stegodyphus mimosarum | reverse complement strand
CCTGCGAATTAAATAAATGTGTTTAGCATGAATTTGTCAAAATTCGTTAATATTTTTATTTTTATTTTCATTTTGCATCACTGAAAAACTATGCTGCCTTATTTAAACAGTAACAGCTACGATAAATGCTACCAAAGTCTCCAAAGATTCAATTGCGATGCGTTCATCGTTGTTTAATACTTCAAATATAAAATGACAAGAAAATACTCTACATTTATGAAAATTTAAATTCCAATGTTTCTCGGTAAGCTTTTATCCCGAACATCAATTTAGCAAAATTTATAAGTGCGAAATCTCAATGTTTCAAGCACTTTTATTCCCAGAAGCACGTAAAACTTCTTTTATTTACTTCGAAGATTCTAATAAACCTATAAACCTCTTTCTCAAAATTTGCAAATACAAAGCAGAATGTAAATCGCATTTTAAACGAGAGAAATATACCAATATAAATCGTTTGTTATTTCCTTTTGGCTTAACAGTAAATGAAACGATCTGAAAACAAAGAAAGAGGAAACATTTATCTAGTTCTTATTTCGTTCCCGTGTAAATATTTTATGAAATTTCTTATGCCCAAATGCATTCTGCCATTCAAACGCTTGACAATGCAGAATTTAGCCAGTGAAAATAAAATTAGTCTTACCTTCATTCGAATTTTGCTTGTTAACAACGACATAATATGACGACATAATATAGCGTATTGTAACTATGACAGTGATCTGAAACTGGGTAATATAGAACATAACCTTTATTTGCACAAACATCAAAACAGAATGGTCTACATAAAATGTGTTTGCTAATATTTGGAAAAGCGTTGCATTGCCTTTTATAAATTATTTGCTTTATTTAATGACAGTTACTTTTAAAACGAATATGCAGATGAAGTGACATTTACACTTCATGTAGGCAATCAATTCCCAGTATTCCACTTACATTACATGTTGTGTTTTGACTTTACAAATAAAAGTGATTTTCTAAGAAATGGGAAAACAATTAGTTACATAGAATTTAATAGACAAAAATTGCCAGTTAGATAGCACACTAAAAATTAGTTGTTTGTAAATTGTTTTGGTAAACTGGGAGCTCAGCAACAGCATAAACACCGTAACAAATCCTCTGGTTCGAAATAAAAATCTGAATCTTAGAATTTCTATTTATTTATTTATTTATTGTCTTTTTTTTACATCAAACCTGGCTTTTTTCGAAGATAAACCATCAGCGCAATGGCTTAATTTTACATATTTGACGATTTTTATTTAAGATTTTTTTCTTCTTTCAATTCAAACGTTTTCTTCAAGTAAATCTTAGTTTATTGTTCGATTATTAAAGTGCTTTATTAATGCAATAAATATTAAGTTTTATAACTGATTTAAACAGAAAGAGAACTTTTAGATAATAGAGTTTGCCATTTCAAAGGAAATTTGGAATTGTTAAATTAATTTGACCAACGTGCACTTGTCGATTTTATTATTTGTTATTTAATTGCTTTTTTAATGCAGCAAATTTTAAGTATTTTCACTGATTTAAAAAGAACGAGAATATTTAGATAACAGATTTTGTCATTTTAAATGAACAGTTAAATTAATTTAATCAACATGCAATTTTATTTTATTACTTACTATTTAATACATACTCCGGCGTTAGACAATACACGGCAAGAGAGGGATGCCCCATGGATGGCTTTTGAGGGAAGCTGAATCGTATGCACGTTACACATAAAGAAAACCACTAAAACACCCATGCAGCTAACCATTTCGTCGGGACTCAAATCCGGGACTGAAATACCAGTGTTCAGCGGCTTTTGCCGTTCGGTAGCTAAAGGGCGAACATATAGACTGATGTGCAATTTTCTAGTAGCTCATAACCTCTAAGTATTATATCAAAAGAAACCTTGAATTTTGTACTGTCTGTTTTTTGCTCCGCAAATTAGTTGCTCACCCGTAACTATTGTTTTCTTCAAAAGAGAATAAGCAAAAATGAGATGTTTCACAAGAAATATTTCTTTTAAAATACTCAATACAACTGCAATGGGGGGGTTAAATTTAGTAGCCTTTTGGCGCATTTTATTTTATGTGCAGATTAAAGCAGCTTCTATATTATTTTCCAAAGCCTGCTAAAGAGAGAGAGATATAGATCAGAATGCTTTGTATGAAACTTTAAGAATCTAATACGTGTATATGTAAAACTTTAATGCTATACTATACTATTGCATTAAAATGTTATTAACGTTTATAAGGTATTTCTCCTGCTTTCTCAGCATGCCTTCATGGTGTAGTGGTCAGCACGCTCGGCGAGTATTCGGTTCCCTTTCGATTCGAGGGCATTGCTCACTTCACACGTCTCCTGCTTCGAAATAACCAAATGTCTCTACACGTTTCAAAAAAAATTAATTTGGAAATACAAGAATTTAAAACTTAATTTTTAATATAAAGATATGAGTCGCCATGAATTAATTTGTATAGATAATGATGCTAAATAGGTATTGCATTTTTCTTCAGGAAAATTTAAACGTGTATCGAAATTAGATTTTCCCTAAAGAAAAATTTTCAAATCGCTTTTGAACCTTTTGAATTTTAAAACCTATTAAATGCACTGACAGCATAAAAGACAATTTATGGTGTAATTAAATCGACAGAGGAATTTACCATCTCCTTGCATCAAACAAGTTTGGTCAGTAATCTCGATTATCTAATCTAAACCTTCACGCAATCTCCTTCCATCGACCAGCATGGTGTGGAATCCAATCCCTCTGAGATACCTCACTTTCCTTTCCTTCCTTTCGTACACTGATATATAAATTCCATACACTATCTGATTAAAAAAATGACCTGCAAAGAAAGATTTTCAGTTGTGAGAAGGATCATCAATGAATAAGTCAGATAGGAAACGACATGTTATCCCAGTTTTGCGATAAACAAATGAAATATTATGATGCGTTAACAGTATATTATTTATGAATAATATTCATGTTAATAGTATGTTTATATAAAATAATGTAAACATTAATAAGAATAAATTTTAACAAAAGTGAAGTGCCGCATAAACGTAAAAAATGTATTAATGATGGAAATATAAAAGTTATTTTGCTGTATTTGTTGTCAAAAATTGACATCTTTTCTTTAGTATAAAATGTAACATTTTTAACTTTGAAACTTTTATCGTGATTCAGTTGGGCAAGCGACATAAGACAACTTCACTGACTTCAAGTAAAGAACCGCATATTTGATGAATAAAAAGTAAACAATCTCCTTATCTCCACCTTTTGCAAATCCGTATGAATTGTGATCTCATTTAGCTCAGTTATTTGGAGTTCTATCGATTATTATTCGCGGATTTATCACTTATGAAAATTTTAGATGACGAAATTACTGCATGTTTGATATATATCTCACTGCCAAATGTTAAGCAAAGGAAGCTGGCATTATCAGGAAGACTGCCGGTTAATAAAAATATGTTTATAGTAGGTAAACATTGGATTGTACTAGATTATTTCATTGCGGCAACAGCATCAGGACAAGGAAATGTTGTCTTTATAGATTACTTCGGAAGGAAAACTAGCTATTATAGTTATACACACAGGAATTCGCAAAACACGCAATCTGACAAATCGAACGCCAGGATTTGAACGCAAGTTTTATCATCATTTTCACCGATTGTATCTACTCAGCCACTGGTACGGTTCCATAGGACAAAGATTCTGACAATGAAATAAAATTAAAGACGCTGGTATCAAATTTTCTCTTCGATCTATTATAAAATTTGTTTAAATATTGCAGTATTATTTATGTGCCTTTTCTAGAATGAAAGTAGCAGTAGTTAAAATAAGAAATTACACAGATTTCAATAGCTTCCGCGTACAGTTGCTTTATAATAAATTGGAAGATTTATCGTTATTAGATCTTCACTCGCAACGTTATCTATAAGCAAGTGCAAAGTAAACTGAAATTTCAACTTCTGGAGATATGATATACGAAAATAATCAAAAGAACCAGAAATAAACCACATTAAGAAAGAAGCAAATTCTTTTGCAGGCGGTGCATAAATATTTTATCTGTACCAAAGCATGTAATAAACTGCCACAGACAGCTTTTGCTAATTACACCTATACTACAAATATTTTGGACTTGAGTAATATATGCTATTACAGTTACGTATTGTAAAGGATATTGTAACACATTTTGTGGTTTCTAACTAACCTTGGGATGTCAGTTATGATAAAACCAAGGTCTATATTTATTCTATGAGATAAATGATCACCACCAGAATAGTTAACCATCAAACAAAAAGTCAACAGATTTCGAAGACTAAGTTTCTTCTACCTCATCATTTGTGAGTACTTAAATTAAAATATACAAACACTAATTAACCAGCCAACCTGGATCTGGTTTACTCAAAGCCTCGAATCCCCAAAGCTATAAACTGAACAGTTCGAATCTAATTCAGGTAGAGACAAAGACCGCAAGAGAATTTTGAACGCACCAAGCAGAAGCTAATCTTAGACTGGAGAAATCCCAGCAAGAGTAGTCTTTTTTTTTTTCTCGATAAATAGTGTAGAAGAAACGAGACGAATTCTCACACTCCTATTCGTAAAATTCAACACTTTCTCGTGAAATTGCTCGCCACTCAAAACCTCCATTAATTCTGTAATAAAAAACCTCGTGGTGAAAAAAAACCAAGAACAAGAATTAAACTGAGTAAGATTTCGTTATTTAATTCGTTAATTTTCGTTAGTAAAAATGCAAAAAATTGAACATAAATGCCACAATGTTAGTTAGGCATATTATCAAAAATTAATGTGAAAATACGCATATTACATTTAAATTATTTAAATTACTATACTACATAGGTAAAATACGACAGTTAGCTAAATAACTTATGATACACTGCATTTCAAAATTTTTAAGGCTGAAATTTAGCTACAAAGCGTTGATGATAAAGCCTTCTTAGTTCATATCTAACACACTAATATAACATACGAAAAATAAAAGTAAATCTGTAACGAAAACTTATAGATATCGGTAACCTCAAAAAATGATAATTGATTTTTTATATTTAAAAATTAACCTTATTGATTGCAAAATTACTTACATTGTTTCTACGAAATCCATCCACATATATGTATATAAATATATATATATATATAATGCACTGGATGAAATGAAAGTATATCTGAATCCTAATAATGAAATTTTCTTTCAAATACTCTGAAGAAATTACAGAAAAGAAATCTCAGATGATATCCAGTTTAATAGAACAAATGTTCCCTCAAATTATTGGATTTCACGTAAAAGTATTAATGATTCCAACTCTGATGGGTATACTTATAATAAGAATTAAGGGATTTTCTGATTGAAAATTTTTATCCATTTGTCAAAGATTCTGCTGAATGGGTCTTTCGTGATTAATGAACATACAGCGTACTTAATTATATACATTACAGAATAAAAATCGTAGAATTCAATTAGATATCACCTTCTTTTCGTTAAATCTTTTGAAGTCTGAGTAATATTCTCAGAGAGCGACGGTTTCTATCTGACGTTTATGATAAACGCTATACGGTACATAATACATGTAATTTAATTATGGATAAAAGTGACTTCCGTACATAACATTTAATTAAATCATTTTATAAGCACGGTATTGTATTACAAAAACTTATAGGTACTGTAATGCATAGACGGTTCATTAGTCATACTCAAAAATCATACAGTCTACTGATTTTACTTTTTATATAAAAATCTAAACATTTCCCACTCAAAGTGACCGTATTAACTTGGTTTATGTAGATTCATTCTGAAATAAATGAATAATTTTGAAATGTATTGAAATATGTGAATGCTTGTACAATAATTAGACACAAAACAAGATTAAAAAATTTGAAATAAGAATTATGAAAATGGTTATATTACCTAAAAACACTTAGATATTACTCATTTAATAATAATTCATTTTTAGCAACACAGGAAAATAAAGCAAATGATTTATAAAGTTTCTGTATCCATATACCTACTAACAGCTAAATTTGCCAGATTGTGTCGTTTCATCTCGTACAAAAATTAGTCACTTCTAAAAGTATGCAAATATAATGAACATTTAGAAAAGTATGCAATATTTACACTACGGTTAAAAAAAATACAGTTCTATATTTCCGGTTCTTTTCTGCCGATTGACGAATTTCAACTTCAGTTTTTCATGTTCCGAAAGCGTGACTTGGGATATGTGTTAGATTTATATATAGCGTTGTTCTGTTTGACACAAAGTCGGATTTTCCATATTTCGATTTTATTACTCAAATTTTACCAAACTGCCAAGTTTTGTAAAAAGCGCACGAGTAGTTTTTAAAAAAAAATAGCTCTCAAAATTTTAACTCCTCAATGGTAATTGAATTTGATATACATTTATTTATATCTCTTACCAAATTTACTTGATTCCTTCTTCCAGAATTCGAAATTTAGGCTTGTTCCAAATGTAATTCGCACATTTTGTATTGCAACGTATAAAATTTTTAACATCGTCTTAAAGTAGATGTATTTCTAGGCAAGCCTGCAAAAAATAGAGTTTTTATTCAAAATTTGCTAAGATATACACGAATTTACATATTGGCCGATTTTGAAATTTGACATATTCGTTACAAGCGATAATAACACCAAATATGATTTACGCACTTTGTTAACATTATTTGAAAGTAATGAACGTGACTTGTTTCCGTTCGTGTACAATGAAAAAAGGAAAGGAAAGTAGGTTGCTGTAAATTAGGAAGTTCACCAAGTGAATTTGGCGCAAACTGAAGAAAACTATACCAAGATAAAGTTTTTAATTTCTCCGTAAATTTCCCGCAAAATTTTACAAAATTTAATAGTTAAACATAATTTGGGTCGTAGAAATGAAATATGGAAAAACATTGTTATGTCATTTCAGAAAAAGTCCGATTTTGTGTCAAAATACCTCTACCAGAACAATGCTATATATAAATCTAATATATATCCTAAGTCGTGCTTCCGACACACGGAAAACACAATTTGAATTTCGTCAATCTGCACTGTCCCCCCTTTTCTTTTTTTTTTCCTGCGCAGTGTGCAGCAGTAGTATCCAAATGTTTAAGCATCGCAATCGTTCTGCATGCTGTTACAATTTTCGACGAACCACATCTGAAGTTCTTGCTTTAGGGAGGGAAGGAGAAGAAAGAAAGAAAGCAATGTAATAATAATGATAATACTTTTTTCATATAAATATTAGCTGTTAATTTAAAATTGTTAATAAATGCATAAATAAATTAGTCATCGTAAATGAATGTAAAAAAAAAATTAAACTAAAAAGGTTGGACGACGCAGCAGAAATTTTATCTTGACAATGTTTGAACTAGTGGTGTAGAACTTAACACACAGTTTAAAGGTTCAGTGAAGGAAGTCAAGCTTACGATTATCGTGTGTCCTAGGATTTGCTATAAAGTTGATCCAAACTTAGCATTTGGAATTACAGCATGTTTTGTGTCATCGTCAATGTATCTAAGTACAGACATTAGGAACATTCAGTATATAAAGTAACTGCATATATTAGATAATGAATTAAAATATGTATTGTAGCTAAACCATGACTTCAAAATACTATTATTACAATAAGAACATGTATTTAAAATATAATTTTTTTGTGGGAGGAGGGGTTAGAATATTTTACGTTTTAACGTCAAAACATCGCTGCAAAGCAAATCAACTCATATCTATGATTTAAAATTTTATGCTATTAATGTTATGCAGTACATAGTACTTTAACAAGCGTGGACATCCTGGCATCCAAATAAAATTTTGTGCCTCGTGAAATGGTTTAACGTTTTTATATTTTATATCGTAAATCGTAATTATTAATTAATTGTATATAATTATTCAGTATTATTCCAGTATTACCTTATATTCTTCAAGATCTGTTCTTTTTCACCTTTACATTTAAGAGCAACTATGCGCATATGTTTTTCGAAAAATCAAAACGGCATTCATGAGGATCACCAGATCAAAAATTTAGCAAACACTACTTTGTGGAATATTTTTTCCCAAAGACACATACTTATTTATAAAATATGTCAAAAAAACATAAATTATTCCATTAAGATGTATGCACACCATTATCCTAGTAGCTTCAGAGAGAGTAAAGCAATCGAAAATACGTAATTATGTATTGTGTTTGCTCTCATAATGAGAAGAGCTAATTGTGTGAAGGATTTAAAACTTTTCTTCATGAAGTTTTTTCGAAGCTGAGCGTAATAATTAGGTAATTAAATTCGCATATTCTCTATTTTTCTATGGCAGCTATATATTATGTATATCTCATTTAACGTTTTTAAAATGAACACTGAATTAAATGCTTTTATCCCCTGTTTTCATTATAAGATTATTCCAATTCGCTTTAATATATCTGTTTTTTATTTTGTTTATTATACGTACTGATTTTTACCTGAACGGTGTCAATTTGAAATAAATTTGAAATATATCTCCTGCTTAAAAATACCTATATGCTGAACTAATAGTAAAAAATAATTACAAAAATTGTAAAATTACAGCACATTTCCTGCTAGCAAGGGATTACCCTGCAACTGAATCCATCAGATGTGATGTTATAACTCTCGTTAGTAATTTCACTCTAAATGGGTATTATTTTTTATGTGCTACAAATTACATCAAAGACAAATATAATTTAAATAAAGGTTAAAGTAAAATAAAGGTTAAAGTTATTAATAATATACATATACACATACAGGGTCGTTCAAAACTCTATCTGAAAAACGTAAAGGCAGGTAGTAAGGACCTAAATAAGCAGATTTCGTGTAGGAATGTGTATGCGATAATGCTGCATTGAGCCGGTAGAGAGCACTGATGATCGTGGCATATAAAAGCGCTGCGCTAGCTGGATTCTTCATTTCCATCACGGATCTCGAACAACATGCATCTTTTCGCCAATGTGGGAGCTTGCCGACATGCATTTCATATATGGGGCAGCACAAGAAAATGGATTAGATGCTCAAAGGAGGGAGCGATTCTCGGGTAGGAATCGACCGGATCGTAAAACATTCGAGCTTCTTAATCCGGAGGTGAATCATTTTATGCGTCCACGCGTGATACTGCCATTAGAAGATATCTCAGGATTCCTGCAATGGAAGAAAGAATACTAAACACAGTAGAGGATAATACTTGCTAAAGCTCGAGAGATGTACGACATGCGCTGGGTGTGAGCCGTGCAACTTTTTTGAGGACTGTACATGAAGACGGAATGCACCCCGCATCATTTACAGAGTGCAAGCATTGAACCCTGACGAATATCTTCCATATCCTAACTTTGCCCGTTGGTACCTGCAGTAGACTAAAGCGAATCAAACTTTCCCTGCAGATGTTTCATTCACTTATGAGACTACATTAACGCGGTCGGGTATGTTTAACATCCATAACTCTCACCTGTGGGCTCATGATAACCCACATGGCACAAAAACGCACCTGTACCGAGAAAGGTTTCCATTAATATTTAGGCAGGCACTGTGCACAATAACTTAGTGAGACATTACATTCTACCTAGTTATTTAACTGGCCCCACTTACAGCATCTTCCTACAGGAGGGTTTACCTGAACATTTGGTCGATGTTCTTTGAAATGTTCGCAGGCGAATGTGGTTCCAGCAAAATGGAGCCCCAGCTCACTTCAATCGGAAGGTTAGGAATCAACTGGACGCTGTCTATGGTCAACATTGGATAGGATGGGGCGGATCAGTTTCTTGGCCTCCGCATTCTCCTGATTTAACCTGCGTGGATTTCTTCTTTTCGGGTCATATTAAAAGCCTGGAGTACGAGAGTGCCGTCACATCTGCAGACGATTTTGTTGCTCGCTTGTCTGTTGCTGCTAGACATGTGCCCGTCATGCCTAACGTCTTTTCTAATATAAGCTGATCCAGGCACCGCCGCTGTGAATCTGGTTTCTCTGTTGGGGGCCGCTTTTTCGAGCACTTATTGTAAAATGTTAATATTTTTTTCTTTTCTCTTTACTTGTCTTTTCAGTTTCTTGTAATTCAAATTGGTTTACGTGCTAGCCTTTAATTCGGCATTACTGCACACACATTCCTATACGAAATCTGCTTATTCAGATCCCCTCTACCTGCTTTTACATTTTTGACACATAGTTAAGAACCACCCTGTATATATGTAATAAGATGACTTGGAAAAAAGTTGCAACTGATTGACTGTGGTTCTCTGCATTATAACTGGAAGAGAGTTTATTGCGTAGTTAGAAAGATGACACTCGAAGACAGACTTTTCGGTAAATTCCATACATAATTTTATTCCTTGAAAATGCACATCATCACTATGGGCGCGCTATGCACCCTCCAATTTTGTACAGCTTACATCTTAAATAATGGACGAAAATGTAAAAGTAAACTCTGTGTGGCTAGCGGCAAGGCGATGTAACGAAAAGAAGCAGAAGAGGAGAGAGGAGAGAAGGAGAGTTGCGGTGCAATTACCTTTTATACCGGATTACATTTCATATCACATGATAGATTAATGCCGGATGTTGGGTTAAGATTTCATTGATAAATGCGCAATAGAGATTAGATGACAGATATTTTGGTTTAGTTAAAAAAGGTATTGTTCTCTTATTATTAGAATGAAGAAGGAAGTTGAAGGGCTGTTATTAATTTATTATTTGAAAGATAGATATTTTGCATTTTACTTATCCCCCCTTCAATATTTGGCGAGACAGCTGAACACTCGGAGAAGAGGCTATAAGGTATATCTCCCACATTCTTAGCATGCCTTCGTGGTGTAATGGTGAGCACACTCAGCCGGTATTTCAGAGGTCCGCGGTTCGATCCCCGGCGAAGGCAGTGCATATTTTTCATCGTTCCTGCTTCAAAAAAAACCTAATGTCTCTACAGTGGCGCCCGAACTAAAAGGGTTGTGGATGATGACTCTCCACACCCAGGATTTGGCGACTAGGTCCCCTAAAACCCTAGTCGCCTTTTAAAAAGGGGAGTATATAAGGTATATCTCCCACATTCTTAGCATGCCTTCGTGGTGTAATGGTGAGCACACTGAGCCGGTATTTCAGAGGTCCGCGGTTCGATCCCCGGCGAAGGCAGTGCATATTTTTCATCGTTCCAGCTTCCAAAAAAACCTAATGTCTCTACAAGGCTTTTAGACCGAGGTCGCCGACTGGACATTATCGTTATTTCTGAAGTATGTATACGAACTAATTATCGAAAACATATTTTTCATCACACATGGTCATTTGCGTAACAAACAAGCTACAATTTTATATAGAGATCACAATTTTAATAAGGGCGTAGTTAGCAGTACGACAAAGCACAAGCGAAATGAAATGAAAAAACAAAGCTGGAAACTAACTGCGCATTTATAGAATTTGGCAGTCTGTTAAGAAAAGATATGTTTACAAATGTTAGAAAAGCTTCAGTTCCCAATAGTTACGTCATCAGCATTCCGCAGGCCATGCAAGATGGAATGATCTAGGAATGACGCAACCTGGAGAAGTTATTATAATTTTTAGAACAGAAAGAGATAATTAAAGGGTTACCCTCACTTTAAATTATAATTTTTATTTCAATATTTTTATCTTACATATTAATTTAGAGAAGTTATTATGATTTTTAAAACAGAGAGGGTGAATTAAAGGGTTACCGTTAGTTTAAATTATAATTTTTATTTACATATTTTTATCTTATACATATATACAAGATTAAAAAGTATGTAAAATTTCATTTAGTAGCAGTCTTTTAATTCCTAATTTTTAATTTGGGTATTTCGCCTCTCTATGCTAAAAATTACAATAACTTTCCTGTAGTGAGTCATTTCTAGATCAATCTGTAGCACATGGTTTGCGTTACGCTGATGAAGTTGCTAATTGGAAACTTGCACTATTGGATAAATGCACACCTTTAGCTTGAATTTCTATGCTGCTTAAACTCTATTTCCCTCGCACTCTTCCTAGCCCAGCAGTGTTAAAAAATATAAAATATAAATGTTCTGAAAATAGGCTCGCTTATAGTGCCAAGTAAATTATGACCACAAATGTCAGTTGAAATAAAAATGCATATTTAATATTACTCGGCTGCCAAGTTTCCTACTCTTTACGGATTAGCATTCTAACCAATGTACATAACATATACACTCATGTCCATAAATTAAGGATAATGCAAAATCAGGCAAACGGAGAGTTAGAAGCAAAACAAATTTGACTTATTTGTAAACCTTTTTTATTAAACAAAAGGTAAATAGCAAAAAAGATGCTATATGTTTGATATTATTAAACAAATTAGCGATTTTTTTCCCTGGAGCAAATTACAAAAAAACCCTATTTACAAAAAACCAATATTACATGGTTGGTATGATTGTTAATACATTGTATGTCTGCCAGACGATTCAATACAGTCCGTACAACGCCTAGGCAGGCTGAGTGTCAAATTATCGATCTGATCTTGGGGGATTACACCACTCAAAACGCAATGCCCTCCGAAGCTCCGGTAGACATGTAGGAGAAGGTTGACGGGCTGCAACTCGTCGTCCCCATACGTGCTCTACTGGATTCAAGTCCGGTGAGAATGCTGGCTAGTCCATACGGGTGATATCCTCCGATTGAAGGCATTTGCTTACGATGTTTGCACGGTGGGGATAGGCATTGTCATCCATAAACACAAATTGTGCTCCCATGGCGCCCCGAAACAAACGTACATGTTGTTTCAGAATGACGTCCCGATAGATTTGGCTTGTCATGGTTCCAATTTGAACATGCAGGTCAGTTCTGGAACCCAGAACAATTCCACCCCAAACGAGCACTCCTGCACCACCGTAACGGTGTCGTTCAATGATGTTTTCTTGGTGGTAACGGGTACCTGGATCTCTCCATAGGAAAGTCCGACGAGACTCAGACTGCAAGCTAAACCTGGACTCATCGGAAAACATCACACAAGCCTACTGTTGCGGTGTCCACAATGCATGCTCTCTACTTCATGCTAACCGCAGGCGACAGTGAGTTGCAGTAAGTGGAATGCATCTGACAGGTCTACGAGCATATAGACCAATCTACCCTAAGCGTCTGTACCTTGTCTGCCTTGAAATTGTCGTACCAGTGGCTGAAGAGAGCTGACGAGACAGGTCTGAGGCTGCGCTCCGCCTGTTTCTTTTGGCCGTAACTGCCAAATACCGGTCGTCATTCGGTGTTGTAGCTCTGGGGCGACCTGTGGTGTAACGTCTACTCACATTATCATCATCTTGGAATCGTTGCCAAAGTTTAGAGACGACACTCTGGGCAATTCCAAGTTCGTCTGATACTTCCAGTTGGGTACGCCCACATTGCAGACGGGCCGATAATTCTACCACGTAAAAAAATCATCCAAATGCGTCCTTTGTGTCATAACTATTCGGTTATTGCACTGAAATGCTTATAAAGCGCCTGCGAACAATTTTACTTCTTTGCCTGTATTCCTTATATATCACTCTCGTCATTGTTACGTACCATCGGTGTCATCTGGTTACCTCTTGAAATTTGCATATGATTCTTGAAGATGTGTGTAGTGATTTTACAGGTGATATATTTATTTTAGAGTTCGATTTCCGCGTGACTCCGAATTATCCTTAATTTATGGACATGAGTGTATATGCAGTACTTTCGATGCGCAGTTCTATAGATGGACGCATAAACCACTAACTTAGAGACCTGGTCATTTCTAAACATAATTTTATTCTATAATAATTCGCATCAAATCATTTTTTGGTAGACAAGGCATTTATCCAATCATATTTAAATACGATAATTTTTATGTACACTGATTATAAAAGAAGGACATACCATTTTACGCAGAACACCATAAGCGATGCAGAGTTCTTTGCAGGGTAGAAGCTTGAGAAAGGAATGATGTTGTTGTTTTGGAAGCAGTATTTATACCGAGTAGATGCATAAACTATATTTAATCTGTGATTGGTTCATTTTGAGTTTTAGCTTCATTTTTCAAGCAGCCTTATGTAACATGGAAAGATCTCGAACATGGGAGAACCGACGAATTTAGGGAAGAGAAACCCCCTTAATTCTGCAATTTACTAAACATTTACCTCTTTCAAAACTGAGCCTTACTTGAGGTACATTCTTACGAAACTGCCCATTTGCTCTCCAGCCATATTCTGATGTAGGCATACTTTCTAAAACTCTCTTACTTTCAAACTTTACGGGGAGTTCAAATACGTTCTGGAGCGTACTCGAGTTTCTAATTAACCCACATTTTACCATTTTCCTTCATACAGAAAAGTACATATTTGATGGCTGTACAAAGAAAGTAATAATGTTTAAGTTACACTGGCCTCCCAAATTGCAACACCAAGAAAGACAAGAGATATCGCACCAAAATTTATTTAGGAGATAACATGTTGACCAAGTATCAAATGATTAAATTTATAGGCTTCTGTGAAGTGTGGTTTCTTCCAGAATCAGTAGCCAGAGTAGCCGCCTTTGTTGGAGATCACCGCTGCCACGCGCCTCAGCATTGATTCAAAGAGACTTTCGATGCGTTCTTGGGTGTTTCTTGGGGTACAGCAGACCAAGCAGCTTCCACACGTTGCCAAAGTTGATCTGGTGTGGCAGCTTGGGATGTAATCTGGGTTAATCGTTCAGCAACCATGGACTGCATGTTTTCTATTGGCGAAAGATCCGGATAGCGAGTCTGCCAGGGAAACAATTCAATCTGGCGATTGACGAAGAACACTTGGACAATGCGTGCCACGTGTGGTCGCGCATTATCCTGTTGAAATATGGCTGTGGGCAAGCCCTGAAGGTAAGGAAGAACAACTGGCTCCAACATCTCGGAGATGTAGCGCTGGTTGTTTAAAGTACCGGCATTGCGTACTAAAGGAGTGCAAGAGTGATATCCAATACCGCTCCAAACCATAATACCCGTTCAGGACCAGTGTGGCGGTGCATAACGCAGCTGTTAAACATCCGCTCTCCACAGTGTTTCCAGACTCGAATCCGACCATCGTGGTGTTGCAAACAGAAGCGTGACTCGTCAGTAAAGACAATTTCATTCCATTCTGTAGTCCACATCCTTCATTCATCGCACCATTGGCGGCGGAGACGTCTGCGGTTCTGCGTCAAGGGAAGACGAAGCAATGGACTCCTTGCGGACAGAAGCTGTAAACTTCGTCGAATGGTACGCGCAGACACTGGATGATGTGTTACAGACTGAATGTGCCGTGCTATGGTTCGTGATGTGACTGAGCGATCCGTCACTGTCATGCGCACAATGTTCCTGTCATCACGTGAAGTGGTGCATTGAGGTGGATGCGATCGAACACGTTGGTCCGTCGTACCCTCCTGCATCCAACGGTCACATATCCGCATTACAGTTGTTTGGTTTCATCCAACACGACTACCGATTTCCCTGAAAGATAATCCACACTCTCGGTAGGCCACCATCCTTCCTCTGTCGAACTCGGATACTTGATCAAACGATGATCGCTGTTTACTACGAGGCATATCGTTTTTTTTAAAAAAACCTCAAGAAAAACACAGTTGCCGAACTTGAAACCGTCGAAAACTCTAAGCCTTAAATAGCGTTTTGAAAGTGAAGAAACATGCAAAAAGGGTTAATTTTGATTTCTAGCGCTTTATTTTTTGAACGGATAAAAAAGGGGGAAAAGGGTAAAATAAAAGTGTTGATTTATTATTTTAAATAAAATAGGTCTCCATTAACGTGAATGACAAAAAACCCAAAATAAAAATTAAAAATATATTATAGATCTTTATTTTGCTTTCTTTTTTAGAGCGTCCTATATATATATATATAGGACAATGGTAAAATCCGCTATTATATGACGCTAAAACATAACACCCCTTTGGAGTAAAATCTTTACTTCCGTTTCATCCCCTCGCTGTAAAATATAGCGATCAAGCATTTCTTGTCCTGCGTTCCGTTTTATAAAGAGTTATATTTAGCATCTGTAAGCAGTTTCACACGTTTTATTTGTATGAAAGATATTTACTTTTGTGAATGTTTATTTTGTAAGGTATTTCTAAGGTTTTATTTTACGCATCCAAAATGAGTCGAAGATTTCTAACAGCTGAAGAAGCTTTGCAATATTTTATGACATTAGATGATGAAGATATTGAGCAGGAGTGGTCATAATATCACCTGATCCAGATTCAGTTAGTGACAATGAAGAAATAGATGATGACTGCACTAAGACTAGACACAGCCAAGCTATTTGTGATGAAAACTCAGCAAGAACTTCAGAAACAGCATGAAATGTGAAAATTTTAGTAGGAAATGAAGATGAGGAAATATATGTGCCAAAACCTGATTGAAAAGACTGTGTTCCTAAGTATTCACGTGCCTCAGCGATATTTTCTCAAGATTCTAATCAGTCTGTAACTGATTTTGTTTCCGGAAAATTTCCAACAGAACTCGAGTGTATCGCTGAGAAAATGATAGACAAAGCTGTTATTGAGAGTAACAGATATGCTGGGCAGAAAAGCAATCATAATTTTTCATTGACAAAACAAGAACTCAAGCAATTCTTAGGTATACTTTGTTATAGTGGTTAGCACATTTTGTCACGTGAAAAAATGTACTGGGAAAATGCGCCAGATATAGGAACTATACTAGTTAGTCCTGCAAGGTCACGAAATAGATATTTTGAAATCAAGCTTTACATTCATTTCAATGACAATAATACTATTGATTCGGACTGCTGTTACGAATTACGTCCAATTTATGATTTACTGAATTAGCTTTACAACAATTAGGTGCATTTTCCGAACATCTAAGCATTGATGAAAGAATGGTGCTTTATTTCGGTCGACATGGTTTTAAAATGTATGTGAAAGGAAAACCAGTAAAATGTGGATACAAACTGTGTGTATTAGCTTCTTATGATGGTTATCTCTTCCATATTATTCCGTATCAAGGAACACAAAGAAATGTAAAATAATCTGTACCTCAAAATGTGTCAGAAGAGAAATGTAGTGCATCTGATCGCAAAAACTGTGCAAAAAATGTCAAATGGAAATGAAACGCGAATCAAAAGTGTGAATAAAACAACATTGGAAGCTCAAAAACAGCGAGAGCCTCTATCAAATATTGTGGTAGAAGGTTTGCTATCTATTATGAAAAATCCAGGACAGCATAAAATTTACATGAAAATTTTTTATTACATCTTATGGTCTTTTTGTTAAGTTGAAAGAAACTAATGTTTTTTGCTACTGGAACTGTAAAGGAAAACAGAATGGCCATTTGTCCACTGAAATGAATCAAAGTTATGAAGAAGATGGATGGGGGCACAGTTGATCAGAAATTCGATTCAAATGATGAAGGCAGCGGTAATCACAGCAGTTCGCTGAAACGGTAATAGATTTAGGTAATAGATAATACAAATTTTGAGGATACAGGATGCAGGTCAAAAGTAGAAAGAATAGTAAAGAGTGGAAGACAGAAAGTTGATGTTCGAACATGTATTAGTACTTGTAATAAATATATGAATGGTATAGATCTGTTTGAAAGCTATATGGAGACATATTCCCCCCCCCCCATACAAGGTAAAAAGTGGTATTGGAAACTGTTCCTAAATGCTTTTGAAACTGCGCTAGTTGTGTGCGTCCTGAAAGTTACAATTATTCAGCACAAACGAAACTCTTGATCTTCTAGAATATCGACGGGCTATAACAGTCAGTTATCTGGGATTATCAATACCGAGGAACATTGAAGGCAGAAAATTAGGTGCGTATCAGAGAAATCCGGACTTCTTGAAAATGCAAACTGATCACGTGATTGTCAAAAACCTTGATGGACGTCAGCGTCGTTGTCAATTAAAACCTTGTACGAGGAAATCGACAACTATTTGTAAAAAATGCAATATCGGCTTATGTTGGAGTTGTTTTTTACCATTCCATTCAAAAGTGTTTGAAATAAACTAGTGCCTTGTAACTTCATAGCACAGGGTTTGACCTTCGTTCTAAATATAGGACTCTGTAGCCACAAAGAAAATAAAAGCTTCTTAAGTTTTTCAATTTATTATCTTTTCTTACCTGAGACAAAATTAGAAATTTCAAACAAAAATTTTAATTTCTTCAATCACTGGTAAAATATGGGTTAAAAATGCCCTGGATTTGAGGTACCAACCTAGGCAGGATGATCTATATCACTTCCTTATCGAGATTTTTAGAATACAATAAATTTGCTAATTATACTTTTCTTAATATAAATTCTGCGAATTTTTTTTACTTTAATCTGATAGCTACTAAACAGTTCTGCTTCTTGAATTGCCCTATCTTTCACGACGATGAATGCTTTTACCTGGGCGATTTTAAACACTAGAATATAAAATTTTCACTGGTCGGTTACCGCAAAGAACATTTACCGAATTTTTGGTACTAGTTCAGCGTTGTCTCCGAAGGGCGACGGTTGCTGTTGCGAGGTTTTGTGCTACCTAATTAGGTAAAACAAAAAATGCCACTCCACAGTTGCTCCAAAAATGTCATTACGGAACTTCTGCCATCAAAAGTCACTGCGAATTCTGACGACGCACGCTTTGTATCCACAATGAACTCGAATTGAATTTATAGGTGCCGATGAGGCTTCAGATCTTCAAAGGGAGCAGATTAAACATTGTATTCTCTTGAGCCACGGTTCTCACTTTTGTTCGGGAACCACTACAAAGTTTGATTTTCTTAGTTATCTTGAATTGGAACAAAACTAGATAGATTGATAGGGAATTATCGCTAAGTTTTAAAGTTTACGATCAAGTCTTGAGAAGGTTTGAGTGATTTTTTTTATTAAATCCGAACTGCAACATGAAAGCACGACTCATGCTTACATCTCATCCACCCACTCGCGGCAATGTAACCTGAAGTAATATAAGTTCAGATTTAAAATATAGTAGAAGTCAAAGAAGTTCAATTTAAAGCTCAGTTGGCTCACAAACCTAACCTACATAAATATTCAAATATCGCCAATTATCTTGTAAGGCCAAAGAATACAAATGTGACCTAGCAGCAACCTTGTAAATTGGCTCAAGAGAGGCAGAACACAGTCTAAAACAAACTCCCGAAATTTTCCCTTAAATGTTAACTCTTTCTTCTTACTTCACATTCTGGTAGGAAAACGAAAATGAAAAGCTACAGTGAATATCCCAAACACAAAGTGACTGATTAGTGAAAAATAATAGTAATAACGTCCAAGCTTGGTATAAGAATGCACTTTGCTGCAGTCAGTAGAATATATATTCTTATAGCCAATAGTGAGTGTCCATGTGAAGGAATCCTCGTTGATATTCTCGCCCGCAGTTTCTCTCACCGCAGTCACAATCATATGCAGTTGCAATATTCGCCTTACCTCAACTCCTCCAAAAATATATATCGAACGTCGTTAGTTGTTGCTGTCTTTTCCAGCGTGCTCCTTCCATTTGCTCGTAAACAGCTGGAAACTATTATATTAGAGGATTGGCATAATTTTCTGATGTATTGTAGTACTTAAACTAAAGTCAAGATTTTCACTGAATAGTATGTATGCATGAAGATCAGAGGTACCCATAAAACATGTTTTTTCAGTTTCACCAAAATTTCAGTTTCATTTGCTTACATAGTTTGCAATTTTATGTGCAATAAATAATGTATATATATAGGAAATAATTAAATAATTTAGATATTTCTGTTCAAAAAATTTTCTAATACTTTATGTATATCATTTAATCATTTCATCTCTATATATATGAAATAATTAAACGATTTGACATATTTTAGTTGTAAACATTTCTGTAATACTATAAATACACACATATATATATATACGTATATATATATATATAGCATATATGTAAGTATATATATATATATTGCC
>KK113678.1:53200-111002 GCA_000611955.2 Stegodyphus mimosarum | reverse complement strand
CGTATAGTAAACCAGATAATCAATTTTTCACTCTCTTTTGACAGATTTACGTAGCTGATTAAAAAGGTTCGTATGTTGACTCATGCTGATGACCTACTAGTAGATATTGTTACGAATTTGTACATACGTAGGTGCATAGATATGCAGTTATATGTGAAAGCGTTGCATTTTTCTGTGCAATATAACACGAAAATCTAGAGAGACGAGCTATGCCGAAAAAGTAAGAATATAGACGCAAATCTATTTAAAATTGAGTAAAAGTTTATCTCGGTAATTTGGCGAGATATCGTCAAGCTGGCAACGGTTTTGGCGACTAATTTTTGTCACCGAATTTGACAATAAATCGCCAAACTTAGTGACCGTTTGGCGACATTTTGACGGTCTCTGTATCACGTTAATGAATATTGTAGTCGAATAAATGTAATTGATAACTGTATTAGCTGCAACCGTAATTCGGCCCTCATATTGCCTTCCAGTAAGAAACTACCAGAAATATCTCGACGGCCGGGTAAAAACTATATAAGGCCGAGGAAGTCATCTACTCTCAGTAGATGTTGTTGTTAAGTGTTAGCTTAGAGTCAGTTCCGAGTACTATCTCTGTTTTAGCTTCGCTTTGCATAGCACTGTGTTTAATGCTCTTAGTGGTTTGAGGTATCACTACTGATTTGTACTCTGTGATATTGTGAAGATTTATAGGAGAGAGTTTGTAGAAAGTTCCAGAACTCTAAAGTGTTTGTTTTGATACATTAAATTCTATCAACCTATCATTGGACCTGTGTGCATTCAATGTATTACGAATCAGTACGCACGCAACAATATAAACGTTGTTGCGCTTGTGAGAAGACTCTTTTGTAACGTGCGGTTACATTGCTTTGGAGCTTGTGCATTAAACTTGACACTGAACTAAAATATTTATTATAAATTTACAAGAAGCATTGTTAACGATACAACAGTAACTGATAATTGACATTGAATGCATAGAAGAAATCATTTAGAAGATAAGTATAATTATTGAGCTCATTACGCGAAGGTTGTGCTAGCGGCATCAGTCTATCTCTAGCCGAGAATTTTAGAGCGTTCCATCTACTTGGAAAATTTCGCAAACTTAATTAGTTACTTCTTTTCATTTTTTTGTTGTGTTTCACTTCGTCTGATTGGTTACATTCGAAGACGATGTCATGTATTCTGAAAAATCATTCGCCTCCCAGCCCCCTGAAATCCAAAGCATTAAAGACAGATAGCTAAAATCTCCCGATTGTGGTCGTGAGGATTTTGTTTCTGTAATGTCAGATGGAATTATTATTGAACACGTTATGTTTTCTGCAATGCCAGAAAATCTCGTCTCACATTTCTTAAGTTTGCCACTTGTGAGGGAACCGCACACAGAAATAATTTTTTTGTGTGTGTGCGGTCTGCCGCAGTATATTGCCTTTTGCAAAAATGTTAACTTCCTGAAAGTATATCTTTTTCTGCTTCAGTATACATTTTTCTAAACTAAGCAGCATCCTCCTGTATCTTTGCTCTGCATAAATCGCATTTAGCAGATATTGCAAAGTAAGGTTCAAAATGATTAAATTTAAAAATACTTAATGTTTCTGAATACCTAGACCTTTTGCATCATAGTAAGCTAAACACCCGATGTGTCATAAAAAGGGAATAGGACATCATATTCACAGCTGAAAACAAGGCATGAATGCATCTCGGTCTTTAAGTTTATTTTCGTCATTGAACATTAAATAGTGCTCATATAAAACATTCGTTATGTTCGGGCTTTTCCCTTCTTGTGAATGTTCTATTATACGCGTACTGTATATGGATGTTCAGTTTGTGGTCCATAAGTGTATAACGTTTTCAACTGATTGAAAGATTGAATTTCATTCTTTGTAAGAAAACAATGAATTTCTTTTACCAGCAGTTTTAATTTACTGTTTAAAGCACACAGTTAGAATTTATGTTTTAATTAGCAAGAAGCCATAGATGAGAAAAATGAGGAAATGTATTTTTAATATTGCATAATTTAGTAACAATAGTTAGAAATCTGAAGAATTACAGAAACATATTGCCTTATTTTTCTAAGGGTAAGAGTGCAATATTTTGCTACTATCATATGATCTGCAGACAAAAATACAATTTTCTTTTTTCGCGCTTAGATCATCTTCTGGCTCCTGAAGAATGAACTCCATCTGGAACCATAAAACGCATAAGTATCGGATCAAATTTCAAACAGCATTGTTTTCCTGCTTTCCAAATTTTCCTAGAGAAAGAGATGTAATTCTTTATTCTAGATCTTTTCTTAATTCATTTAGAAACTTCAGTCTCTATTCGACTCTTGTCAGCTCATCCGCTGTGTTCAAAGTTAATAGAAGTAATTCTACTTCCTAGAAGAAAAATAAAAAAGCCTTCTTTTAATTTGCAGACTAGTTTTTATAAGATTGAGCTACGCCCACCTAATACAAGCTCATTCTTACTAACTCAGGAAGGAGTAATAGATGAAATGGTAAAATTCTATTGCTTAGAGTATTATAAAACAAAACAAGTGTTTCATTAAGAGTTTGCGGCAGCTTAATGAACCTAATCACAGTTTTAATTTACTGTAATAAATATGTTAAATTAAAGTTTATACTTTCTTTCTCAATAACATAAAATTAATTAATTACGTATAATTATATTAAATTTTTATTACATGATGCGTCATAATAGATGACACTAAATTTACAGTGAGCTCATCTTTTCAAATAAAATTACTCTCTTTGTCAGAAAATAATGAATTTGAAACACTGAAGTTCTTTATTATGGAAATATTTGTCGCCAGTAACAACATATTTTTCAATGCATATTGAAATTATATATTACGTTAATTGAAATTAAATTTTTTCTTCATACTTAAGAGTTCTAAAGTACTCTAGATTGCCTGGTATCAAATGCAAAGTAGCTTATTACAAAGTCACCAAAATACTTTAAACCAAGTGCTGATTTTGATCAGAATATTTGAATTTGGACAGAGGATACTGAAGATATTAGAAAAAAATCTCCGACACCAGAGATCAAACTTGAATCGTCCATCGTCTTATACTATTTAGGTTTCCGGTTTTCTTCATTGTTGTAAAAGAATTATATGAAATGGCCAAAGAATTCATCTTAATCGATGCGTTTTAAAAGCCAAAATTTTTCGCAAGGAACTTCAAGGTCTTGAGCTTCTTGAAGAGAAGGGCAAGCTTGTAAAGGCTTGCCCTTCTAAAAATAGAAATTCTAACCCGCGGTCATAACCTGTTTTACGCGTTGAAACTGAATAATTTATGCGGGTATGTGTCGTTCATGCTATTTATTGTTTCGAACAGGAATACCATTATGAAACAAGAATACCATTAGAAGAGAATACCATTAGAACAGGAATACCATTGTGAACAGGAATACCATTAGAAGGGGAGGGAAAATTTTAACCCTTCAGTACTTTTTTTAAGTCGTCAATTCAAACAATTCATTATAATATATTATATTTTTTTACTTAAAAATGGAATTAAAATTTGCAATCTTGATGTCATAGCCTCTTAATAGAAGTGCTTTGTTCGAGGAATGTGATTAAGTGCCCCATTTCCCAGAGTTATTATCAGAAAGCTGTGTGAAAATAATTGATAATTGATTCTCCTAAATAATTGATTTAGAACAGAGTCAGCGTTTGACATAATCATCGAGTACTACAGTAATACTCAATAATAATAATAGTTAAATCGAGAATTCGCTGTACCAGAAAATGTATTTATATATTTTGATAAATTAGGAAATTTTTGGAGAACAGAAAAAAGACATTCTTTACTATAAACCATCGTAGTAACGAGCGTTGACTATGTAAATCAAAACCAATATATTTTTCACTTGTTCATATTCACCTGCTACAGAAATGAAATGTCAATACTAGCTACATTTTAAATTCTACGGTGCAACTAAGAATATTGTATAATGAATAATATTAAAATACATTCATATATAAGATGTATATCAGGTATAACATGCATCTGATATATGCATATATATGTATACACACACACACATATATGTATTGTATAAATAGGCTAAAAATTCGAATAAAAAATGTTTTTAACCCGTCCTGCTCTATAGCTGCAGGATTCAAGTAGAATAAACTTAAAACATCTAAATTGATTAGTAAACTGGAATAAACACAAGGAAATTCCTCTTTAATATAATAATTGCAACCGTGTATAAAAGGTTTAATACAATATCAAAACTAACCCAATTAAAGAAAGAATTCATAGTAGAACAATCTCGAAAAATAAAAATGTGAAAACAGGTAACCAAAGCTTTGTTTGAGAGTGCTGAAACAAAGGAAAGCTTACAAAGGAAGAGCTGAGGTAGACATGTCATTACGCCGTGTTTGAAGACAATATGAGCAATTGTCGTAGTTTGAGAGGAGGAGAATCGTCGGGATGATGGAAGCTGGGTGATCAGCTAGGCGAGTAGCTCGTCAATTAGGCCATTCTGATTGTGTTGGGACCAGTGGACCCGAGAAATGTCATGTACACGAAGACCAGGCTCAGGACGACCTCGACAGACCAGTTGTCGAGAAGACCGCCACATCGTAAGAAATGCACGCGTACAGCCAACTGCTTCATCGGCCGCCATCCAGGCACAGGTAGCACCTTCACTAGGGGCCCCTGTGTCTTCTCGAACCATACGACGGCGATTGGCGGAAGGGCAATTGGTATCGCGGCACTCATTACGTGTGCTGTCCTTGATGCCCACCCATCGACGCCTTCGTTTAGAGTGGTGTCGAGCACGAGGAAACTGGAGTGCAGCGGAATGGAACCAGGTCGTCTTTAGCGACAAATCCAGCTTCAGTCTCGGCAGTGATGACAATCGTGTTCGTGTGTAGAGAGCCCGTGATGAACGTCTGAATCCTGCCTTTGCTGTACAGCGACACATTGCTCCTCAGCTGGTGTGATGGTATGGGGTGCCATTGCTTACAATACACGGTCACCCCTAGTATTGTTCCGTGGCACCATGACAGCCCAGCGACATGTTCATGAAATTCTACAACCACATGTGTTGCCACTCATGCAACGGCTCCCAGGTGCCATTTCTCAACAAGAGAATGCTCGGCCTCATACGGCAAGGGTGTCACAAGACTGTCTCCGCACTGTTACTACCCTTCCTTGGCCTTCCCGATCAGCAGATTTGTCTCCAATCAAGCATATCTGGGATCATTTGGGACGACGAGTTGGGCATCCCACGAGTTTGAATGAACTAGAGGCAAGGTTACAGCAACTATGGAACGAAATGTCTCAAGACATCATACAGAACTTGTATGACTCAATGCCCGATCGTATTTCGCACTAGAGGGATCCAACGGAGTATTAACTCCTCCGTTCTTTTGCCTTTTTCTCTGAAATAAATTATCCTTTTTCTTTGATTTCCTTATCATTTACTTATATCAAAGCAGTCATTACGTATGTAAAATTTCGTTTCATTTAGAGAAAAGAATGAAACATTACATAGTGCCAAATGACAATTAAAAAACCATAGAAGTTTACATTATAAACATTGAAATTAAAAAAAAAACTAATTGGTCTAAAACCAATATATATTAATCCGAAATTCAAAATCATGTATAAATAAAGAACAAAACTAATATTCATTTAAACAAACTAAAAAATAAACTAAACTTTCAATATCAAGAAAACGAAAAACTGTACATAGAGATTTCTATAAATAAAAAGGTTAAACATGTGCTTTAAACAGCTAAAAATTGAAAACCTATTTGAATCAATAATTGAAAACTGCAAACTTCGAAAGTGTGTATCGAAAATTCTGGTACATTTAAGACTCGAGTTTTCGGGTTTATATAAATTTTAAACTCTTTAATAAAATTTGATACATATCGATAATATTATGTTCAACGTGACATTAAATGTAGCAGCACATTTGTCACAACAGTTCAGTTTCACATCGAATTGGAAGCAAGTAATTTTACATAAAGGATATGCTTAATTTTATGACAAAACTTAACATCTTTCCCCTTTTCTTTCAAAGCAAAATCTTTATAAAGAAACGCGCCTACTTCTTTCCACTCTATTTTCATAAGTTTTAATTACTTTCATAATATGAAGCAGATATTCATTATCTTATGATGACATAAAAATTCCTTTAGAGTGCTAAATTATACTCAGTGTAAGTCTAAATAGCGCATTATACTGTTTAAAATCTAAAGAAATGCATATTACGTACGCGAGGGAAGGGTAAATGCTTGTTCTACCCTCAGAAAATGTTTACCAAATATTTATATATTTGGTTTTCCTTTGAATGTCGTAACTGTTTGATGTTTTCTTGTATATTTACCGCTCGTGTCGATGTATTCCTTAAGAATATGGATATGTTGTTTTTGAGAGCTCACGACCAAAAACATGTGGAATTTGAGGAGCGAGAATTTCTTATGAAAAACAGTCCATTGCTAAGACTGAAAAGAAGCATTCCCAAAGTCAAACATAAGATTAGGCAAAGCAATAACCTTGTGTTTGGCGTAGATTTTAATCAAGACTCTAACAATTTCGAGAGCAAACAGGTACAGGTCCCTCTTCATCAGAAGCAAAGAAATCTGCAACGAAGAATCGAATCGAATCATTCATTCTCACAGGAGGCATTCACTTCTAGGAGTGCTTTCCTCTCATTCTAGATAAGCCTATGGCCGTTCGTTTGAATTTACAAAATAATGATACTAAAAGGTACCGACACCAGAAGGCGAGAAACGGCATAATTGTGATAAGCAGGGCATTCTTAGCTTCTTAACTAATAGAAGTTGCAGTCAAGGTAAGGAAATGGCATCGGTGAGAGGCATATCTTACGTATGTATAGTGCGATTCTGGATAAGCATGAAACCTTAGGTAGTAAGCATTTGGCATGGAAAGCAAGATGGCAATGGCAAGGATAAGCAACATCATTATTTAGAGTCTCTCCTAAGCGTAACAGTCCATCAAAAGCGACTTGAAAGCAATTTGGATGGCATTCATAGTGCATGTGCAGCGAACATGAGGTGCGTCCTTCGTCGTTGGTAGAAGCTCTCTGACTGAGGCAGAGCGGATGAACTGCAACGAAGAGAAATCCACGGCTGTATTTATGTCGAAAATCAGTAAAAAGAACGAGAAGATAGCGCCGTCTGTTGGCAGAAATAGTAACGAAATTTAAAAAATTAGATAATAGAACAGTTAAAGAGTTAGGTTCGATATAAGATCGAAAGGAAATTTATTCCACAAATGTAAAAAGAGTTTTTTATGATTTTTGCAGACTTCTTCCTTTTCCCCTTCCCAGACCTTTTGCAGACGCAGATATATCGCCAAATATTAATTCCTTTAGTTTGGCGATATATCTGGAACAACAGTGCCAAAGTTTACTACAAATTTCCCAATAATTAAAGCCATAAATGGAATCTAACGAATCGAACCATGGATTTTATTAATAGGCGAAAAAATGAAATCCATGCAATTTTGCAATTGATAAAATGCAATTTTGGAATTGATAAACAGAGCAATGTCTAATTTCATGGGAAGCTGAAATATGTTTAAGGCTTTTATAAGTGATCACGGGAGAAAATCTTTTGTCATTGGCAACTGATCTCAAATAATTTAGTACATTAACAAGGAAAAATTCTGAGGAGCAACTATTGAGAGCCTGAAGTATATAAAGTAATAAGAAGCTATTGTTTGCCCCATTATGACTGTCGGGTGACAAACAAACAAAAAAAAGGTTTACGGTCAAAAGTAGCGCTGAAATCAGATTGATTGCGGATCACAAGATTATCTAAGAAAGGGAGGGTTTTTGACAGGTTCAGTCTCGAAAATGAACTATGCAGCTTGATCAATCGACTTCATTACAATTAACAGGGATAAATATTTTTTATTACCATCAAAAGCTTGAAAGTGTTTTCTGCGTAGCGAATCCTGACACAAAAATTTCATCTCAAAATAGCGCATGCAAATACAGTACTAAGGCAATTACACGCAGCTAATTCTTCAGTTTGGTAATAACATTCATTCTGGAAAACAAAGTGGGTTTCACACAAAGAGACTTTATTAAAAGAAAGTAATTCCTCAATTTCCATGTGTAAAGAATGAAACTGTCGATGTCGAATTTCAAGTTTTTTTTTTTTTTTTTTTGAAGCAGGAGAGACGTGAAGAATGTGCAGTACCCTCCCCGGGACTCCAACCTGGACCTCTTGAATCCAAGCCGATTGTGCTAACCGTTACACCACGAAGACACTCTAAAAGGAAGGAGAAAATACCTTATAATAGAAACTAAATGTATATATGGCCAAAGGACATGATGCCTTTCCTAAGTTGGAAACTATAGGCGAAAATAGAATTCTAATTTTGTGGAATAAGAAGCGCGTAGTTAACAATAGGTAGAATGAGCGAATTTTTAAACTGAATTGGGAGTATATGAGGAAATAAACAGCTGTTTTAAATTTCGGGATGTCAGAAGTTGAAGGATCTTTAAAATCGAGCAGTATACACATCCATTAATTAGTTTCATGACTCCTTCACTGCATGTGTATTTGCCTATGATAACGATCTTTCCACCGCTGAAAGCTTTGGAAATTATGTTTGAATTAGAATAAATTTCACGTCAGGCTTTCTTTTCCTCTTGGTTGAGATTCAAAACAAAAAATTTGTTTTTAAAATTCACGCTGTGAGTCACTAAGTGGCAGATTGTAGCGTTCTGTTATTTTCAAATTTTAAAGAATTTCGAAGCTTTTTCAACAGTGACGATGAGGATCTAAGGTTTAGATGTCTTTGAAAAGTTGAAGTTGTATTTTAATAACGTCATCTGATATTCTGAAAGAGTATCATTAGAGATATTAACAATAAGATTAATATTTATATTAGGAAGATTAAACAGATGTGTGGGAGTTGCCGACTGGAGTATAAGCTTTTGGAATTTAGAAATAAATACCCTTTAAGGCATTGACAAACGGTTAAAGTTCTAGACCAAGATTCATGACCAAATGAGGAAAATGTAAACTAGAATTCGTAATTTTGAAATGAAGATAATATAAAATATATTCAATTTTAGACAAATGTTTGGGGGTGTTTCCTATAATGTGACGAAGAAGTAAAAATTTAAAATTATCCATAATTGTCGAAATGTAGTTAGAAGATACAAGACTATACTTCACGTGTATTAATTTAGAAATTATAATCTGATATTTGTACAAAGTGGAGAAGGTTCAATAAAATTCATATACTTAACTTACAGAATCTGTTCCTGTATGTAGATATATTCCGAAAATTTTGGGTGGCCGAATAAAATATTGGGTGAAATAAATAAGACAAGAACTCCTAGTTGCGTGGCACAGTGCAATATCAAACAAGCCGCTAAGATAAATGGTCAGTATGTGTTTACGTCTTCAGGGACTTAACGAGGAAACAGAAAGGGAATTATACAATTTCATTGCTATTATATTCGCACTGCAGCTATTCCTTAATAACGGCCTATTCTTATGGCACAACGTTGGACCATCAAGGAAATGATTACTATTTCCTTTCCATTATATTCATCCCATGATGCCGGATTCTGTGTCTTATTGAACTAAGAACACTTTGCGATAATATCGGAAAATACATATACAAGTAACAGGAAGTTATTTCTGATGTTTTTACGCCTGAACATGGCATTAGGTATAAACAAATGTAGAAGTGTAAGTGCAACTGGATTTGTTGCTTCTTTTCCCCCTGTGGCCAAAGAAGAATATCTATTAATTCCTAAACATGTGCACTGTTATTGAAAGGTAGAACCCTCCTATTAGCCAAAAATAATCATAGAATATTAAACATGTATCTTGATTAGAATCACAGCTCTTCTGGGTATTTGGAATACTCTGAGAAAAACTTTGTCTTTTCATGTGTAGGCCACATAATACGTGTTCCGTAAAGCAAGTAAGATGATTTTACTTATTCATTTATCATATTTTATTTCTGCAATAAATGTAAAATTAGAAAAAGGTTTTATTTATGTATTTTGTAAAAGAGATTACATATATTTCTGTAAAAAGCTATAAAAAGCATAAATTTTCTAAAAGAAAATTAGGTTATGAAAATAGTTTTTATTGACTAAATGGTCACATTTTGTTAAAATATGACAAATAAATTCATTTTTATTTATGTTCTTTATAAAAAATTATGAATCTTGTTTCGATTTTTTATTTCCCAAACTTACGCGCAATTTTTTTTTCATGTTTTAAGACTAAATTCATCACATAACTTAGTTTTAGTCATCTAAAAATAGAGTAAGACATAAATTTCCATCCTAATTTAATTAAGTAGCTCCTTTAAAAAGTGTGTATTTATATTGTATTATAATTTTGTAATATTTAAAAAATTCAAACTGTGTAAAATAATTAACACAAACGCAATGTTACTTTGACTAAAACATGAGCAAACATTCTAAATGTATGGAAACCCGATAATTGGGGCTTCGCGTTGTTTACCTGTAAGCACCTTCATTCTTCTTCTTTGCAAGACCAGGTCTGCATGCCTCAATTTTTTTCTAAATCTCTTGTAAACTCAAAAGACTAAAAATAACGTAAATAATATAAATTATTCGCAGCAGTTTATAATTCCTTTTAACTAAACGATTCAAATTTTATGCTATGCTCTTTCCTTCACTTCATGTCAGATTCCATCAAAGTCATTGCACTTATCGTTACTTATGAATTTTTTATACGGTTACTCGATACTTTGCGACCAGTAAATTGTTCAGCTGGCATTCAAGGTTTACCTTTGTTCAACCAATCTGTTATTAAAATTTTTGTTATCTTTCCTGAACTCCTCAACTTCGCCTCGCATTACCTCGCCAGATGTTAATTTGAAGTTAAGTGACGTGAGTATTTAAACTGATGAATCTGGGAGTTTATTCAGAGCGTGTTTTCGCTAGCCAGTGCACGTTTCCTTTCTGACCTTGCTGTTACGCGGAGTTGCTGATACTCCTCTTGGCCATTTGAATAATTAACACGCCGGGTAGGTTTTTCAAGCTAACTTAGTTTAGCAATAACTTAAGGTGATAGTTCTGCACTTATCTTTTTTTAGACTTGATTTGTGTAACAACGCTTAAGTTCCACCGCCAAGCTGTCAATGTTATTGTAAAGCGCGAATTACGTGCCTTTATATTCATACTTGAAAATAATAAAAGGCTATCTCAAGCCTTCTTCTGTGCTGGTATTATTTCACGCTTGTGTGAGAAGTCACCAGATTTATTAGTACGTATAATCTAATTTAGTTTATGTGGCCAAAAAGTGGTAGATCCTATAGCATAAAAAAGTATTCCAGTTTACGGAGCGTTTTTAAACCAAGATTGTAACCTATCACATACAGAAATTTAAATATTTTGGTAAATTTATATTTAGCTGCTGGTAATTCCTAAATTAGAAATATTTCTTTTGCTTTTTTCATCGTTTTAAATACTTTGTGTGAGCACATATTATACATGTGAATACCAAGTGGGAATTTTTCAACATGTAAAAAGGGGCAATTAGATATCGGGCCGGTGCATGCGCCAGTACCGTTTTCACCATGCTGTAGTATAAAATGCATTACAATGCACTACAAAGCAATATAATATGCAATAACAAGAACTTGATATGCTACGTCATAAATCAATAATCATACAGTCATTCACTCAGTAATGTAATCAACATCTTTGTCAACGACCACCTGCCAGCGTTCAGGGAGGAGTTCATAGTTTCTCCTGCCTCATCTTACCCAATGAATGCAAATGGTGAATAATATGTCATATCGCATACCATAATTTCTGCCAATTTCCGTACACACCATAAATTCTTCTCGTAGCTTCTGCAGCACAAACTTCTTGCTCAAAGAGTAAAATGTGCAGAAGAGTTCATTTTTCTCTAATTGACACTCCATATTGATTAACCTTGAAAATGGCCATACGAAGTTTTAACAACATACAAGATCTTGTTTGCAACAATCGAACTTCAGACAGAAGAGGAACGACTAATTAAAGGAAAAGTAGGTTTCACAGCGTTGTGTTGCCAATTCAATGAAGAACGGTACGGAGTTATGCAGTGACTCAATATTTCAAGAATATATATCAAGAACGTTTACAATTCCTTAAACTTTTTTTTACCGAAAGATGATTAGACAAATACCCAAATCTCTGTCTACATTTGACATGTCTAGCGAAAAATGAGAATTCATAGATTTAGTACGGAAGCCAGATGTAACGAATTATTTTAAACACATTCTGAATGAAGACCTCTCTCCGACTGACTGTTTTGTGATGGGAGAATGTTCGCCGACATCAGGATAGGTTTTCATTTCATGAAGGGGGGGGGAATTCAAACTTAAAATTCAATTAGATGATTTTAAATTCACCTAAAGCTGATAAACTTAGTGATTAAATAAAGGTTGCAATTAAGTGATCCATTTCGACTTGTGATATCGAAAGTTGCAGCCGAATGGTCCTGTTGAGACATCGTGTTAAAACTAGCTTTGATGTTAATCAAATCAAATGCTACCTCCTCTTAAAGTCCTCACAGCATGCATTATTTCCTTGCGGAAAGAAATTTAAGCTAACGTAACAAACACATATGGTGCTAAAATACGTTTATTCTTCCCTCAGTGTAGCTAGAAGAGACTAAAATAAATCCAGGTTTAGTTAAATTAAAATTATATTACATTATGAAAAATAAATATTCTATTCCGTTGCTTCGAAAATGTAAAGTTAGTCTAACATAAAATGAAGCAATGTCTGCTTATTTTAGTTTTTAACACGATAGAAAATTAAGTATATATAGCCGTTTTTTTCCTATAAATTTACGTATTTATTTTAAAATGCTTAATGTGTATAGGTAACTCCTTGTAGGTAGGTTAAAATGTAGGATAGAAAGGAGTAATGAGAAAATGGACAATACACCTTCACATATTTATCATCAACATTCAGCTGAGCAGTTTGATAATTAGATGGTAAACATAATGTAAAAATTCTTGATCTCCTAAATTTCTCTCACTCTAGTTGCATTAAACAGTATCACGCAAGTTGTCGCTTTCATGGAAAATTTTTAAGATTTTTGTTTACACAGGTTTGATAAAGTACAGAAATGGTGATACAGTACAGAAAGGTGACTTCTCTTCTTGTATTGTTTTTTGTTACGCAAGATGATTGAAACTTCTGTTAGAAATATTTCCATCCATGAATGTCTGCAGGTAGGTCTTAGACATATTCTGTAGAGATTTTACTGGCCAATCTATGCTTTTAATATCCTCATTTTACAGTAAATCAACCCCCACTGAAAAGACGAACATTGATCTCTACGATCACATCAGTGTGATCTTGATTCGATGGTCGTAAGCACCATTTGGTGGATTTTAGCAATGCTTTCTTCAGTGGTTGCAGCTTTTGGCCATCCCGAACGTTCATCTGCATCCAAACTAGTGCGCGCACGTTTAAATTTAGCTGCTTCAAATTTTACTCTAGTAAATGATGGTGCAAGAGTCGTTGCGCATCGTGTTCAACTCCTCTTTATTCTGAGTAGGCGTATTACCTTTCAAAAACGAGTATCTAATGACAACACGATACTCGGTGTTTTTACATTTTTGAAAAAACGGTCACATCAACTCATAAACGTAATTGTCAAGCAAAAACTTCGCATTTAAAATAGCTGAAATTTTGATTGGCATTTACCAAGTAATGCTCAATCAAGTCCCCTCACTCGGTTGATTTGAGTTGCCATCGACATATTGAGGTCGAAACCTTTCATACAGCCCTCGTATCCCTTAAAAGTCAAACATAAGATTCTTAGATTCGTATTATTAATTGCAGTACCGGTACACCGGTATACCAAATACCAGTATCTCGTACTGTTTTATGATTTCGTGAACTCGGTATTTGCTAATGTAAAATATCGGTACTTTCGGTATCAGATATAAATAATAAATTTGTTTTTATTAAAGGGTTTGATTTTCCTTACTAAGCATCTATTTTTATTTGAAATACGTAATGATGCTATACCAACATTCAAAAGTTAGACAGGAATTCTCTAGGGTTAGGGAAGTATTGCCCAGGAGCACATTTTGGAGAACTGCTTAGTTCAGTGATGGTCGTAGAGAAATTGTGAGTAATGTTTCAAATGTTTAAACATTTAAATATTTTTTTCAATTGGTGAGTTTCTCTATTCAAAAATAAGTACACATTTTATGTTATACTTTATTGGTTCAAAATATTTGTAAAATACATGTTGAAGTTTTTTATACATAATGAAAATTAATGACTTAAAAGTATACAGAATATCTGCCGATAATACTTCGGCTGATATTCTGTATACTGCCATACGTGTGTAGTATTCCAAGTTTACTATTTATATGACTCCAAAATAAGCTGGTGCGATGTAAAACGTGTTCAAGGGTTAATAAAGTTCTTGGAGGAAGTACAAGCGAACCACATGCACATTTACAAACAAAACAACACTTTGTTAAACAGAAAAGAATCCAAGACAAATTCTAACTCATCTAAAAATGGTACTGCTATACTAAAGACATTACAGATTTTACAGATTTTCTTAAGAGAAAAAAAGGACCGTTTCGATGAAGTATTATCTCGAATGACAGCATTAGCTGCTTTGTCGTTCAGGGTATTTTGTATTTCAATTGAATTGAGAAAATCATTAACTGAAAGAAGATAAAACTGCTTTTTGAACTGTACCAAAATCTGTTAAAGCTACAAGAACTGTTAGAAACTATAGTGATAGTATTCCAAGTTCTTCGTCTTCGAGGAAAATACTTATAGGAAGTCTATTGCTCCTAATTAGCAGCACTACGAACCAAGGTGAATGCAAAAACAACTGCAGATAATATGTGTGTAGAGATATTAGGTTATTTAGAAGCAGGAGGGATGAAAAATGAGCAATGCCCTCCCCGGGACTCGAACCACGGACCTCTCGAATACGAGCCGAGTGTGTTGACCACTACACCACGAAAGCATACTAAGAAGGCTGGAGAAATACTTATAAGTGAACAAAAAACATAGTCTAGTTTTAATGGCAGTTCAATAAATACATTATGTTTTTTTACAATCACGTTTCTAACATATTCAGCTAATAAATTAGTTGTATTTTTTCGATTATTAGGTATTATATACAACAAGATTTTTACGTGATATTTTCTCTTAACTACAGAAGATTTTTATCTGATATTTACTCTGCTTTATAATAACATTATATGTTTTGTTCCTTTATTGTATTGTGATATTATAATGGTTTATTTTTTATCATAATTTTTGTTTCTAGTGTTTTTAATTATTATTTTATTGTTCTTATTAATAATATTTGATTATAACATTTGTTCCTTTATTTCATATTTGTGCATAACAAAACTATTTACATTTTCGTAGTTTATGCATTTTTTTGTGTAAAACATTTGGAGAGAGCAAAGAAACAACTGTGCTTTTGTACCTTTCTTGAAAGATTCCCAACACCGGTACTCCGTTACAATTTTAAAAAGGTAACACATACCGGTAATTCGATTTTGGTCTGGTATTGCAATTATTAATCTTTTCACTATACCTAACGGTTGCCACAGGACTTCCGCGAGGATATGAAGGCTTGTGCGCACGACCAACATAATGCCTGTTTAGACCATCAGACCTTTCTTTCTACAGGTATCCTACGCTAGGTAGCTCGGTCTTTAGTTTTCTCCAGATGATGATACATCAAAAATCAATGATTAGGCTAAATCGATTTTCCAAAGTTGACGATCTCTATATCATGTTAGACGAGCTGATTTGTGCGCAGAAATGAGCACGACACAGACAGCAGATCTTATTGCAAACAGATGAGATCTTCGAGATCTACGTTAACTTGCTAAGGGATGCAGCTGGTTTTCAATTAGTTTTTATAAAGGATAACGCTTAGGCCTAATCTGCTCTTAGGCGATAAAGCTTAGGGCCACAGATTGGGTATGTTTGTAGAGACATTAGGTTATTTTGAAGCAGAAGATATGAAAAATGAGCAACGCCTTCACCGGGACTCCAACCACGGACCTCAGGAATACGCGCCCAGCGTGCTGACCACTACACCACGAAGGCATGTAAAGAAGACGGGATAAATACCTTTAAATGTTAACCATGTTAGTCAGATCTATAGTCTTTAATTCTATAGAATAAATCTGCGGCGCTTTTCGAAAGACAGTTGTCCTTTCGCTTTTCCGAAACTGTTTAGTATCTGAAAAATAGCGTTGCTGCAGGAATAGAACGCACTGTCGCAGTTACTCTTAAACAGCCTCATTTACAGTTGGAAGACTCGTTATGACAGCGTTCTTACTATTGGGAGAAACCGTAACCTTTTAAAACGCTCCTTTTCTCCATTATTTCATAATCTGTTTTAGAATTTTCTACGCCGATGAGCGTTACGCACTGCCATACGTGTGTAGCATGAATGGTGCATGGTATATAGGTTTGTATTATATAACTCTATATCCATATCGAATTTCATAAAAAGTTTTCAGTCAGTTCTTGTGTCAGTGAACTAAATGAGAAAGTGCTCTTTAAGTTGAGCACAACTGTATTTATTTATGTAGCTAATCTTACTAACAGAAATAATGGAAAGAATAAGGCTATAAAAAATGCAGCGTACAATGCTTTTGTAGTAGTATGTTATATGCTTTGTGTATGGGAAATACTTAAATTTTTATGAAATTTATAGTTATGACATGCAATGTTTCAGTATATAGTTAACTCCCGATTAACTAGTTTTGGATTAACCTGATGGCGGAGTATTAAAAGGACTCTATCTAAAAAATACTTTTCTTTGTTTCGAAAGGACAGAAAAATTGCAATAATTATCCATCTATGTAAAATAAAATTCACTATTAAAATACAAGAAATTAAAATTTGTTGGATAACAGTTCTGTAATAAGTGATGTCATAAGATTTAAATGCTACTTTTTTCTACAACGCTATGTAATTTGACTGTACGCAATTCAGGATATGTGAACAATATACGATAAAAGCCAACCAAATTCAGGATATGTGAACAATATACGATAAAAGCCAACCAAATTCAGGATATGTGAACAATATACGATAAAAGCCAACCAAAAAAGAAAAAACGAAAAGGGAAAGAAATCTAAGCCATCATTTTTATCCGAGAGCGAACTCATTGGCATCTCCAGTTTCCTTGGAAATGTTGTTATTCACTACTGTTTATACTTAATTTCTTCATTTCTAAGTGGTATGTATTATTCCATTATTTATAGGGCACCCTTATTTCTTTGAATGCTGATGCAATATATATAGCCAACTAAATTTATTCTTCAGATTAAAATACTTAAAATTGTAAGTAAATTTTTATTATGAATTTTTTGTTAATTATCATGTTGATTTTTCACTTCCCCACGTCTTTTTTAACTGCCTTCGTATTATAATTTTGTGTTTCCAATGAACGATTAAGAAGTCTTCAACATCATCCTGGAAAATCGGGAGTTGACTGTAGTTTTTTCCTATACTATATTATTTCATATATTCATTTTATTGTAGTATATTACTTATTACAGTACATATAATATATGTTTTTGATACATGTGATTAATTTTAGAGTTTACAATTTAAATTTAGATGATGCATATTAACATTATTTCATAACAATTTTTAAGAACTTTGATTAAAAAGGTAAATATGAAATAAAACAGTAAGAGTCCCATTTATATAATATTGAAGACCAATATATTTATATATTCTACAAAGACCAAAAGGTTATAAAATTACTTCGTAACTTAATTACTGATTAAGAAATTAATAATTCACTTAGTAGTATGTACGCTATGTGACCATTAAAGACATATTTTAATAATAAAAACAACTTAAAATAAACCGTTTAATTTTGTTATTTGAAATAGTCATTTGATTTACAAGGATTCACAAATGTTCTCAATGTCGAGGCGAAAAAAATATCATTACGTAAACATTGGACTTAACCAATCAAGTAATATCAACAGGCACATGCTATTTCAAACACTTACTTCTAGTTTAAATTTTTTTACCCGTGTATCAAATGTAAGAGCTAATAATCGGAAAAATTCACATTGTCCATACTCGACAGATTTCTTAAAGCAAATACACGCATGTAAATTTAAATATGATACATGAGAGACACGTTCAATCGCAAATTTTCTCTGAGAATATCTTTGTTTCGCCACTTTAAACATCAAGAGTTAAGAAGCAAATAACAGCCGGTGACGAATGTGAAAGCAAATCGCCGATGCCAAAGTGAAATGAATGAAGAAAATCGAAGATACAGAGAAGCAGAATTAAGAAGATGCATACGAGACTCGTCCGCGAACTCTACATGGCGCCAATACTTTCAGATATTGGCGCCATGTAGTGTTCGCGGACGAGTGTCTTATCTGTCTCGTCGCCAAGCCGCCAAAGGAGAGGAGAGTTATTGTTTTCCCTATGCAAGGAAATGATTTCATTGCGAAGAAAAGAAAATCAAGACGGAAACTGGGACGCATTCTTCAAGAAAAGAGGTAATGAAAATAAGTAATCTATTATTAATTTTTAATATTTTTTTTATTTTTCAGGGAGAAAGATTTAATTACATTATTTTCTATGCTCTATGCGAACAATTTAATTAAAACTAGTATCCGTGGCATTCAATGAAAGTGCCACTTTACTTCCGATGTGTTTAACAAAATAACGTTTTGTTTCTCTTCTATTCTATTCTAATGTTTTGTTGTTTATTTAATAAATATTTCAAATTTAAATTATTTAAATCAGTTCTACACAGAGATTGATACATGTAAAGGCAAAATGACAGTATTATTCTGAGAGCAAATTGGGACAATATTGGTCAGATTTCTTAATAAAGTGTTATTTACGCCAGATTCCTTAATAAAATGTATATACTATTTTAAGAAATAATATGATAAGTGATTTTTGATGTCAGTCAGGAACATAGTCAAAGCACCTTTGATAGGTAGAAACATAAGATGTTTAATGCACAAAATAACAAATCAATTACATAAAACCCATTCATATTATTAACCAGCCAATCAGGCCAAAGCAGAAACTATGTAACGTTAAACATTAAACACTTGTTTTGGATTTTGGCTACACACTTCACTTCTGCTGTGATTGCTGAATATGTAATCTCGAGAAGAAGCCTTGGTTTTCAAGCATCCAGTGAAACGTGTGCTCCGCGTTTAAGGCTTCGTTTCTATTCCAAATGCATATCCAAACATTGTGCCGGGCTGCTACATTGGCTTTCTTCTCCACAGTTAACATAGGCGTGATATATATCTGTAAAGAAAAAGAGGAGAAAAACGTGAGAAACAAAACGTCAAGATATTGCCAGCCTTAATGTCACTAATATTGGTTAGTAAATAAAAAAAAATATTCATACAGATTAAGAGGTGACTTTTAATATAATTTGTAAATATGGCAAACAGAACTCAGCCCATGCTAATATTATGCTTCATTTTGCATTTAAATGATTTTGCAAGAAATCGACATTGCTGGAGGTGGAAACTATGCTTCCTATTTATAGCGAATTTTATAGGATACTAGATGGCCATACGTTTAGACTAACATGGGAGTATTAGATGTCTATTGTATACCTGAAATGCAAACAAATATATATATATATACATATATATATACATATATATTAAAAACATATAAAGTTCTAAAAGTTATTGCCTAAAAGTAAATTTGATATTGTAGTTCCAGAGCATAAAAATACTTTGAACAATTAAATAATTACTAAAATAGTAAAGGTAACCGCAAAAAAACTAAATATTGGTATTGAGAAAAAACCTCAACATTTAAAAATTAAAAAACACGTAAATATTAAAGCACAAGCTAAAATTCAAAGAAGGCAGTAAATGGCAATTTAGTTTAATTCGAGGTTTATCATGGACTTATCAAGGGACAAAATCGACAAATTCGAATCCAGCTAAATACCACTACGCGTTTCGTCAAACGACAAAAATTGAGATTGAAACGTATTTACATTAAGAGAAAAATCAATAATAATCAACTTAAAACAGTTAGTCTCAATTTTTATCGCTTCTTTTCCCGACGCGCCTGCCATAAATTTAAAATCTAAAATACAGCTGAAAAAGAAAAACTATATATAATGCTTGGTAAGGCGAATGTACAAATTAAAATAAATGGCAAAAAAGCCATTAGTCAAAAAATACATAATTTTAAGGGAGATCCCAATGAGCTAGAAGAATTAAACTCAGTAATTGTAAAGTAATAAAGCTAAAATTAAAATTAAAACACAAGTGTCTTGCTAAGACCAAAGTATCTTAAAGTGAAAGAAAAAGAACATACCTGCCATCCTTTGCAGTTGCCATTACAAAATTAGAATTGCCAGACTTAGAATTCTAAAAAAGAGGGAAACCAGAAGCGAAAAGTAGTAAAAAAAATCACCAATTAGGTGCAACTTGTAGAAGAGGGAAGTAAACGCCATGATGCTTAAGCCAATGCTGCGTAACGGCCTGTGTGGAAATTTGGACAGACGGGAGGGAGAGAATGAAGGAGGTTTCTTTGAATGTCGAAGATGGATGCTTTTTCAACAAAATGGCATCTTGTTCAGTGCTGAGTCACGTAAAAAATTTTCTGAATGCGAAGAACAAAATGGCTAAACTTAGCAATTGTAGAATCTGCTCCTGAAGAATGAAAAATTTTCCTTAACAGTGTATTTTTTAACAATTATTTGCAATTTCATAACATTATCTTTAAACAAGTGCAAGAAATACCAATAGGCAGAAATTGCTGTACTGAAATCTGTGGTCTTTTTCTCTTCACTCAAGAATTTAAATTTGTACGTTCACTTAAAGACGAAGAACACAAGTATTTCCAACACATCTATCGTTAAAATGATGATTTTATTGCCTTTAATAACTTTAACAAACTTGAAAATGCCTTATTTACCCTTCTTGCCTCAAACTTAATGCTACTAATACATTGCAAAATGTATTAGTAGAAATTGTATTAAAAGAAAATCAAATTCACCAACAGAAGAAGCTTATTATTTTTTTTTGGATAATTTTTGCAGATCCCAAGTCTTATAATGTAATACTATAAAATATTTTATATTCTTAATGAGATATATAATGAATTAGACTCGTTTTCAATTAAATGAAACAGATCAAAAAGTAAAAAACAATAGTAATTGTAATAATTGCATTTATTGCTTTTAAATAGCTCTGTTTGTTATTTAATAACAAACAGATTAAATTTGAAAGATAAATATCTTTCCTGCTAAATGGCAACAGACTCGAATAAAACGTTGTAGAGACATTAAGATATTTTAGAAGCAGAAGGCGTGAAAAGCGAGTAATATTGTCGGCGGGACTCGAACCTCGGACCTCTCGAATACGTGCCGAGTGTGCTGACCATTACACCACGAAGGCACGCTAAGAAGGCCGGAGAAACATCGTATAAAAAGAAACAACTAATTTACAGTGGACGACATTTAAAGTGAATAAAAGCAAAATCGTATTTCGAGATTAATGACTCTTTTGCACTAAAATTAAATAAAGAAAGAAGTATAAGCTTCCTTAAGGTGTAATATGACTTGAAACCGACACAAATGATCTTAGAATTTTTATACTTTTTGGCATTTCACACTTGCATTAATGTATGGCAACAATAGATTGCTTTTTATTTCAGGTACTGGTTATCATCTGTTCGCCCTGACACCTGTTGCAATAGCAGCAAATATTTCACTACGTAATTTTGGTACTGCCCTTTCACAGGTCGCTGCTGATTAGTAGTTTCGGAGGTTACAGGAGACCATGGGTAGCACGTATAGCTAGCACTACGACGGTTTTGGCAGTCTATCTAAGTTTACTGCATTTCGCAATGTCAGAGATCTACCTATTAATAAATGAAAGTGTCCGTAAGTCGTCGATGATCAACTCATAACTCATCGATCGGCATTGTTAATGCCAGTAGGTACTAACTTTATTTTTAAAATCTATCTAAGTTAATGACCGTCTCATTCTGGTAAACTATCGGTTGACTGCCAGTGAGATCTGAACCGTATGGTACCTGTGACCAAAAGCTTCGACAGGTAATAATGTGGCAAGGCCAATTAAACGCTTAGCCAGATTTACTATACTGCAGTACATCGGTGACTGGTGATTCTGTGCTAACAAGCTTAACGATCAACCTGCACATTATTGCCGATCAACAATCTTAAAGGATACTTGAGTCCATCGTTCAAATTTATTCTAAAAAGTCTAAGTACAATCATACATTCATTGGTGATACCTCGATTTACTGTCGGTGATGGTTGGTCCGCAGGCATTAATGATTAATACATCTATCAGAAGGAGACAGATTTCAAAGTTTTAAAATTTAACCAATAAATTACAAATTATTTATGTGATCTATTAAATAATCAGTATCAGTGGTAATTATTAATTAGTTATTAAACATTTACAAGTTTTTAAATAATACTATTAATTATTTGGCAATAATTTATTAAATTAGACATAAGACTAAATCGAAAGATACCGTTAATGCTGTTGGGTCTTATCGAAGCTGTTGATGTCCTGTGATCTATCTACAGGTTGCTGGTCATTAATGATAACTTGTTTGGGCAATACAGTGATTTTAAACGAAATTTTAAAATAAAATTAAAGAGAAGCACACGGGTGTCAGTCAAAGCTGTTAGTCACTGATGATCTATAGATTTATGGACAATTCTAGTTAACCCACATATTGCGGATCTATAGCAATGAAGCAAATATGTATAGATTTTTGAACAAAATTCCTTGACACGATGGCCGTTAAATTCGGTGGTCTAGAAATTGGTCTCTGGTGTGCTACGTATGTTAACAACCAGTGCATATAAGTCATTTGGTGTGATGCAGCACAACCAATCAGTTAAAATTAGATTGTTAAAATAAAATTGAATGACACTAATACCGTCAAACCTATTTGTCATTAGTGCCTATAGGTGGGATGGTAAAACTGCGAGACAGTTGCTGTGGCAACGACGCCAAAACCAGCAGATGAGAAATACATGAAAGCGTAACCTAATTTATTCCGTCAAAAAGATTAAAATACACTGATAAGGATGATTTTAACGTCAAAATCCATTTTAATACATGTAGATCAGCATATAAATATCTATTTTAAGGGCTTTTTCAGGTTTCGAGAAGCATATTCCTTTTTAATTCTTTCTTGATATTTCAGTTTTGCAAAGAACTCAGATTATGGACTTAAGCCAGTAATGAATATAAAAATTTAAATGCTGAAAATTGAACTGTTGAATAACAAAGATACTTTTCATCTGACATAAAATGGAACTTTCGGATAAATTTCTAAATTCAAAAATAAAACTATTTCTAACTTCGACCACTTTCTTTTGGTCAGAGCAGGAAGTGACCATATCTCTTCTAAGTGGCTACTTTTCAGGACTTCACTGTGACTTATTTAATTAAAAATATAAAAAAAAATGTTTCGGAATAAGGAATACCTGTTAAAAAGTAGATATCTGAGGATAAAAAGCATCTCTTAAGTTCATAATATGTTTTGAAACTTCTAATGAAGCTTGTAACGAGATGTTAAGAGTGAAAAATTTGTGCGTTTTAAGAGATGCACTAGTAAAAGTGTGTGACTCGCATTAAGACAATCAAAAATCAGGTTTAATATGACTGATTGTGTAAGCATCTTAAGTTTGACTAACGTTTATTTTATTTTAAAATTTTACTATCATCTCTTATTTTCCACTTTCGGCCAGAATTAACGCTTGAATATGTTTATACAAATTGTACTTGCTAACGCTTAAGTATTTAAGTCGGCTTTTTGCCAAGAGCAGAAGGGGAGAGAGTGAGCCCTCTTGCCACGAGACTTCACAATTAGACCATCAGTTACTGTTCGCCTTTAAGGCCAGAGGTTTTAATCCTCTTGAAAGCTAAAGACGTATTGTAGTTTTCCCCAGTTTGCATACTACAGACGTAATAATTTAAAAGGCCAGTCTTAGTGTTAATCAGCTGTGTAAAATATTAAAAGTTAGCTCTTATTTAAACTTTAATTAGTTAGTACAATACGTCTTTACATTTTTACGTTCAGACCACAAGTGGTTGGTCTTTGTATTCCGAAGTGCGGGAGGGCTTGTGAAAGCGTGCAAAAATAAAGGGTAATTTTAACCCTTGTCGTCTTTGCTAGAGTCCATAGGACATAATTTGCAGTCAAACTCACTGTCTAGTCAGGACACGTTATGTCCTCCAACCAGATAAAAAAAAATGCAAGTTCTAATATTTGTTTTTGAAAAATTACAGTTTTTTTATTTCGTGATTGGCTTAGTATGTCAATCTAATACAGACAGAACGCCTTTCTAATTATATTAATAAAAAATTCAAAAAAGACATAATACATTGATTTATATATGTGAAAATAAAAATGTTGCTATCCAACAAAGACAGGATATTGCTCTTGAGTTTTTGCATTTTACTATTGTACTACTGTCACAAACTTCAAGAAATTGAAAATTACTGTTATTTCGCATGCTAAAAAATAAGTCGTGTAATTGTCAAGATTCAGTGTTCAGTGATATTGAGTTTAAGTAAGGAAATATTAGGAAGTTCGCAGTAAAAAAAAAAAAAAAAAAAGGAGATTCAGTATAAGCCAACAAAAATAAATTGATTGAAATTAATAGTTGGTTATAGAAAGATTTCGACACTAGTGAAATAAAGCGTCTTCTATTATTCATAATAAAAATAAAATTAAAATTAGTAAAGATATAAACGACAAAAGTAAATTCCGTCAGAACTGATTTTAATTAAATTTAATTGTGGAAAAGTAAGATTTACGGAGATACAGCGATAGAGAATAAGAACCATCTATTATAATACTATATTATTGACAAATAAATCAGTTGATACTATCAATTTGTCAAATATTTGCAAAAGATTCCGTTAGTGTTTTCTTTTTAATAATGTACTGGTTGAAAACATTCCATATGCAATGCAAATATTGACATAAGAATTCTCACTAAAATTCTGTCTGGAGGCGTAAAAGAATTTTAAGTGCTATGTTTAGCTTTTGCTTTCTTTATTACTTTCCTTCATACTTAAATTTTCATTCATACTTGAATTTCTCTTCTACAAGTAATCCATAACTTCTATAGGGGGCATTTTTTTATGACCGTAAACTAAATTTCCTAACATAGGGAAGGAATTTATATGCACAGTAAATGATATTTAGAGCATGTTTTCATTTTTAATTTATACCACAGAACTATATTATTTTGAAATTGATAATTTTATTTTAAAAAGAAAGGGAGACATATAGTTCGCTCCCTGAACACTGGTAGTTCAGTCCAGGTTCAAATCCTGGAGAATGGGTTGGCTGCATAGCCGTTTTCGTGGTTTTCCCCATGTGTGACGTGTGTAAATGAAGCCAGTTTTCCTTTGAAAGTCTTCCACGAAGGCGTCCCTTTTCATTGGCAGGTAGCACTTCGAGCACTTTGCCATAATCAAATAAAACAAAAACTAAACTTTTGATTGCTATAGCAGAAGACTGCGAAATATGGTATTATTAAATTCCATAACATGTGTACGGAAAGTCTAGTGAAGGCAATTCAGATTTTACGAATGTTTAACATTTATTTGCAATTTATTTACAATAGATAATGTAAACTGTTATCAAGAGACATCATTCAATGCTTCTCAGTTTATTGTCTAATTCATAATATTATCTGGATATTATTTATAACTTAAAGCAAGACTGAAATCTTTATTATTTTACTATTGAGAATTTGTCAGTCTCTAATGAAATACTTTTTCACGGAAATAGCAGATGAAATAAAAGTAGCATCTTCAAACGTAGGTTTTCCCCATTTCGTTGATTTCATTTGCCCATTCCCAATGGTTCATAAAATACGTATATTTATAACATTAAAATTTTCATTTTGTTTCATTTTTATTATTTTGAATTCTTAGATTAAGAAAGTGCAGAGCATATTTAAAGATTATATTGTAAAATTGACGATAATCTCTTTTATGATGTTTGCCATTTTAATGATGATGGTAGGTTTAGGTAGAAACGATAAATCAAAGTAGTTGCACACAATCTAAATATTTCGTGACGCTAGTATCAGGTTTGAGCTATCGAACGCGCAAATATAAAATTTACATTTTAAATTAAAAAAATGTTATTTTAAAGAATGAAAACTGATAATCTCAGAATTTTAAACCATATGATTGAGCAAGTTTTTTACAATAGTTGCATATAAATCTAATTCTTCTTTGACTACTATGCCTTTGAGATATTCAAACATCTTCGCTGATGTGATGTTTGCAACAAATTGAAGAGAATCGTAAAACTTTGAGTGTTTATATAATGTAAAATTCAATTTGAATTCACAATAGATCTGTAGAGAAGCTCAGCCGGTTTTGCGGAAATATGACATAAAGCCATACTCTTCAAAGCTCAAAAATATTCTCCCTTTTATATACTCATTTATTTAAAAAAATGTGTTCTTAGATAAAGACGGCTTACGTTTCATAACTTTAAAACAAGTAAAATTTATTTAATATTAAATAATCGATCGGAACAGAATTTTTCTGAAAGACTAGCTTCATTCCAAAGAAGTATTTTATCGTGTTAGCCCGAATTAAAAAATTAGCTTTCGAGAATTCTTTTATATATTGCTTCAAAATTCATAAAAAAATCTCGGAGTCATTAAATGCAAATTCCATTAAGAAAATTAATTCCGCTCTCAAATGACAAAATAGTGAAAATTATTCGTCAATCATTCGACTGTATTATTTTATCTTTACATCTAACAAAACAGTAAGAAAGCAGTAACAAAACAGTAAGAAACTTTCTGAAGTAATAGTTAGTCGAGAATGCCTTATCCCTTCTTTTCTCATGTTTTCATTATCACATTTTATTCATTTTTATTCGTTTTCAAATATTTAATTTCTTTGTTTGTCAAGTATTCTTAATTAACGAATTCCTAGCAAAGAGCATAATGGTATAATTATTTTAATGAAAATGGATTAAGTACATCAGAAGAATAAAATACTTCTTTTACAAATACTTCATTAAATAACTTTTGATTCATGAAAACTTAATACGTAAAAATTAATCATGGCGATTGGAGATATGTAAGTTAGTTCTGTAAATTTTAAAACCGGGAGCCTCTCTTGTCAGGAACAAAAGTGTTCGCCTTTCTTTAATTAAAAGCGTATTAATCACTAAAACCTTGCAATTATTGCTTCTTGGTTGAACTTCTCACAACGACGCAATCTACTCTTTTGGACTTACTAAGCCCGCATTGCGCTCAAAGCGTCAAAAACATTGATCCCCAACTTCAGCGGTCGAAGGCACAAGGTTAGCTACAGGCGTTAATAACAGTATGGTTCCTTTGTTTTTATTTTTCCTTAGAAGCAGATTTTTAGGATCTTAACGACAGTTTAGTTGATGAATTGCTTCTTAGAGGCACTTGATTGGCTCTATTAGGTGTCACTGGTGGCATTTATCGGATAATTGTTCTCCTACTTGTAAAATATTTTTACTTAACAGCAATATGATATCGCGATGATTATTTGGTTAACAACTACTTCTAAGATCTTTCCACTGTGAAATAATGCAAGAATGTTCTTTCTTTGTTTATAAAGTATGCTTCAAAAGATGAGTGGAATAAAATTAAGGAAAAACTGAGTGGAATAAAATTAAGGAAATAAATGTCCTTGCTGTCCATTCATATATGCAATTTACTTTTTCCTACTGGTTTAAACATAATAATTAAATATATGGTTTATTTGATCTTGAGTATACCGAATATTTTACAGCATATGATTTATATGATATATGCCATAACTTCTGTATTCTAAAAAAATCGGATCTTGGGCAGAAACTCTAAATTTGAAAACTTCAAATTATTGCCCAACACCTCAAAGTTCGCCATTAAAGTCTCAAAAAGACTGCAATACAAAAAATATTTAATTTGTTAACTACAACGCTGCTGGGTGTTTGCTTGAGTGTGGCAAAACGCACGAAAACTCTTTCTACCATGACATAATTAGTTTCTTTGATTATTTACACTCATGTATATTTTGTTTCTTTACAAGTACTTATATCAATTAAGGTTTCGTTTAAACCATAGAATTGCGTTTCTTTTCACACTAAATATTCAATAACTTAAAAATTATACTGTCGAGCTTTATTAGATGTGCAGTTCTTAACAAATTTTTAAAAGATGCTTTTCGGGAAACTGGTGTCGTTTTCTTCCATATTATTCCCTTCTTTAAATTTTCGTACGATAAAAAATGCATATTTCATAGTAAATGAATTTACGATTGGTGTAGTCTGCGCGGTGCACTAAATTTAAACTGGCAAATTTAGTGAATACTCTTCTAAGCGGAATGGTAAAAAGTATAGCTTAATACTAGTTTACGGTGATTATGATAGGGTTAGCTCAATGCACAGAACTAAGAAATTTGTCTCAATTAGGTTGGCCTTTCGTGAACTTACACGTATAATTAAATGGAAATTCTGGGAAATTATTTCTGTTTTGAAGTTGGTAATGTAGTAACAAAACATAGATTTAAGCCAAAAGGGAGTTTTCAAGCTACAGCTGATTACGACCTTCTAAGACACAATGAACACATCTCCGAAATGCGAATATGATGTATTGTTCGTATAAAATTGACTTTTGATGGTGAAAAGTCGTTTAAAGCATGAATTTAAATATGGCTTAAAGACTTCATAGTCTGAAGGATGGACGTTATTAAAACTGACCAAGAATTGCTATAATGCAATTAAAGATAAATGTTGTGCAACTAGTGATTACTTTAAATCTATATATAACGTAAAAAAACCAGATCCATTTTTGCAAATATTTCATAGGATTTGGTATTTTTAAGATCATTTGTAAGGCACGTAAACGTTCGAATCCACACAATTTAATTAAAAAAAGAATAGTGTGTCAAATAGTATAGATAAATAGTAATCATAGAGCCTCAAATGATTCTGTTGATATTGCAGTAGATGACAAAACATAGATTTATTGATACCAACCCGAAATAAATTAATTGTGTACTTCAAATTAAACCAAATCCTACAAAAGTTTTTATACTCGAAATAATTAAAAAAAAAACGATTGTTACGTTTCTTTGTTAACCCGGCCCATGTTGGAACCGTTGCGTTTAACAGTCAATGCAGATTCGTTTATGACAAGTCCCTGTCAAAATCAGTTGTTAAACTTAGGGAAAAAAATTATCAAATGGCGCTTTATTCAGCATCATAGCAAGCTCACATACTGCATTTTAAAGTGTTAGTTATTTGAATCATTTAAAACTAATCTGATGAACAGGACACTTATTCACCTGCTGCAGCACCAAGTTTTTTTGTCATTCTCAGTATATATTAAATTACTATTTTAATATAATTATCTCTACAAGACATACTAAAATTGAATTTTAATATAATTTTAGTATGTCTTATAAGATATTTTTTTTCTATGTTGAAAGCAAGTTTCCACATTAGAACACACAATTTAAAACATTCTGTTACATACTTAAATTCTATGTTTAATATATACATTTTATAACAGTTGAAAATTTATATAAAAGAAAGTTCTAAGCATTTCATGGTTCAGTTGTCATTTTAACTTGAGTTTATAAAATGTTTGTCAGTAAAAATATCAAATAATTTCATGCATAATATTTTACACTATTAGAAAAACTATTGGGTTTTGGGTCAGTTAAAAGATAATCCTTATATAAAGAAATCTGTGAAATTTCAAGTGTGAGCTATGTTTAAAATGCCATACGCGTAATAGTGAGAGGCCACGTTTTGAGAAAATCAAGTTTTAATGTAAATATTTTTTTTAAATACTTGATCTTAAAAATACTTGACGTCTTGCTATTAAGTATATAAAGTATTTATTTTCTGAATTACATCAAAATAATATAATTTCCAATAGCTGGTATCAGCATATTTAATACAAAATAAGCTACATTCACCAAAGAATAACGTCGACTGAAAATGCTTCGAAATTTGTACACAGCCAATGATACTAATACGATTTTTCTTGCAAGTAAAACTTACTTATAGGCAACTGTTTCAGCTAGAGTTCTCTGTAATGTATTAAAGTATATCGTTCACATAAAGTATTTTATATAGCTTTCAAAGGGCAACTTTAGCGTACTTTAAATGTTATTCGATGTGATATCAGATGCGAAAAACCATATTTTAAAAGTTATGAAAAAAAGAGTTTTAATGTACATATTTTTAAAATGCAATTTCCTAATAAAGAAGTGCATGGCATATTTATTTTCTAAATGATTTATTAGTAATGCATAATATTTAATAATCTCCATAATTTTTATTAGTATAAAATACTCTGAAATCAACATAATGTAGTACTCCGACAGCAAATAATAGGCATATTTGTACAAATAATTTATTTGAATGTAACCACGAACTATAGTGATGTTTCTGAAAGCTTTCTTGCAAGAACACTTTGCACACAGTAATTAAAATTTTGAACACAAACCATGATGAATTAATTCAATTAATTTCACACCACTTTTTAAAATTTAACACACAAAGAACTTTGAATAGTTTGAAATAATACATCCAAATTGAATAGACTATAATCATTAAAATTAAGTTCTAACTTGACATTATCTGTTGTTTTTAAAATAGCATTACTATATAATTTTTGAACGAGAAACTATCACACTTTTGATCTGGAAGAACATTGTACTGATTTCTAAGAAACTATCATGACAGAAAATAATAAGTATACACAGTCCAGTCACATTAATGTGACCATCTGTCAAAAGCCAGAATAACCACCTTTCGCAGAGCGGACTGCTGCGAGACGTGCAGGAAGAGAGTCACATAGGTCCCTGAAGGTGTTCTCTGGGATGTTGAGCCATGCCGACTCTAATGCCGTGGCCAGCTGCGCTAGATTACGCGGTTGAGGATCCATGGCGCGAACAACTCGATCGAGATGGTCCCACAGATGCTCGATTGGGTTTAAGTCAGGTGAGTTTGCTGGCCAGGGGAGGACGGTAAACTCATCCTGATGCTCTTCGAACCACGCACGTACACTGGCAGCTGTATGGCACCTCGCATTGTCCTGCTGGAAGATGCCATCATCCTGAGGAAAAACAATGCGCATGTAGGGGTGAACATGGTCCGCAAGGACAGATGCGTACTTGTATTGATCCATTGTGCCTTCCACAATGATCAGTGAACCTAGAGAATGCCAGGAAAACATTCCCCAGACCATAATGCTCCCGCCTCCAGCTTGGACCGTTCCGGCAATGGTTGCAGGGTGGTTCCTTTCAGAGGTTTCACGCCTTATACGCCAACGTCCATCTGTCCGATGGAGCATAAAACGCGATTCATCCGAAAACGCAACCTGTCGCCACTCAGTGGACGTCCAGCTGCTGTACTGGCGTGCAAATTCTAGCCTTCGCCGTCGATGAACAGCAGTCAGCATAGGTGCACGAACCAGGCGTCTGCTTCGGAGGCCCAGACGCAGCAATGTTCGCTGAATAGTACTTTGGGAGACACTTTTGGTAGCCCCTTGGTTCATTTTGGTGGTCAGTTGCTCAACGGTAGCCCGTCTATCTGCCCGAACGCATCTCCGCAACCGTCGTTCGCCTCTGTCATCTATGGCCCGTGGTGCACCACATTTGCCACGTCGCTGATTTTGGACAGTCCCATTTTGCCATGCACGGTACACTTTTACCACGGCGGCACGCGAACAGTTCACAAACTCAGCCGTTTCGGAAATGCTTCCACCCTTGGCCCGAAAGCCAATGATCATGCCCTTTTGGAAGTCAGATAAATCGCTTCGTTTCTGCATTACGCCAACGATTGAAATGTTTTCCGAAGCCCTCACACACCCTTTATATACGCTCAACTGCACTGTGCTGCCACCTGCTTTCTGTGATTGGTTATTTAACTCTGACATGGAAAGTACGTGGTGGTCACATTGATGTGACTGGACTGTGTATATTCATTTATAAAGCATATAACTATGAACATAAACAAATTAAGATATCTGGACATTTTGAACACAGTAGTCCAATTTTGAACACTAAACATGATGAAATAATTCTCTTTCACATCACCTTTACAAACCTTACGACGTAATTTTAAGTCGTCTGAAATAATATATCTAAACTGAATATATTGTAGAGTCATTCGGGATTTGAAGTAGGAGATAAAAAATTAGCAATGCTCTCGCGGGACTCGAACTTGGATCTCTAGAATAAGCGCCAAGTGTGCTACCGTTACACCACGAAGGCATACAGAAAGAAGGGAGAAAATATCTTATATACTGCCTCTTTTAAAAGTCAACTGGAGATTAGAGGACCCAGTTGCCAAATCCTGGTGGTGAAGAACCATTATTCATCACCTTTTAGTTCGGGCGCCAATGTAGAAGTATTAGGTTATTTTTTCGTTGCCAGAAAACTGAAGAAAGCAGCAACGTCCTCGCCAGGACTCGAACCTGGACCTCTCGAATAGGCGCCGAGTGTGTTACCGTTAGAGACAAAGGGATGCAGGAAAGGAAGTAAGTACCTTATATTATTATAACCATATCCCAAATAATGGATAAGGAAGCGCATATACCAAATAGTGGATACTCTGGCATCAAAGGGTCTAGAACTGTGCAACACAGAGTGATCCTCCAACTCATTCACTAAAGAATAACCTCCAATGATTAATGTTCAATCCTTAGCTGACACAGCAAATAATGAAAACTTTTCAAAATAGTTCAAATCGGCATATAAATGGTAAGAAGCACTTAAACACACCAGCTAGTCAACGAACTTATATGAGTAATTCAATTATTCCAAAAATTCAATGTGCTCATCAACAACCAAATTAAACGCATAGATTGAATCCATACAAACAATGAACGACTAGGTATGATGAGCATGCAATAGCAGCCAAAGTAGGCTCTGGCATAAGACAGTGACGCCGCCAGCAGTGGCAGAGCTTGTGATGTCGCTTGCTCCAGACAACAAAAGCACCTCTACACCAAAACAGCACCGTGGGTCCCAGGAAGGCTTTGCTAATCTGAATAGCTAGCGTGAGGGGCCTATATCTACATACCCAGGGTAAATAATAGGTAGCCTCCTACACTTATACCTAACCTAACCTATAATATTATAACCATTAAAATGAAGTTTTAAATTGCCATCATTAATTGGTGGTAAAATAGCGACATTTCTTAATTTCTTGAACGAGGAAATAATGCGACACTTTTAATTTGGAAGAGCACTATACTGATTTGCATGGAACTTGCGTTTCTCAGGTCGCGTACTAAATGATGTTTTATTGTTCATGCAATTTTCACTGTCTTTTACGTTTCAGAAATGATAAGCTCACAATTCTAATATTAAAATAACATTATCTTCCAGCGAAGTCCCTTAAATCACAAAAGAGTTTCTTAACAGATATGCTTCAAATTCGCTAATTCAAAGCTAGAGTTATTAAGAATAAAGTCAATGGGATTTTCTGACGCAGAAAACTGAAGAAATCTGCATTGCACTGGCCGGGACTCGAACCACGAACCTTTCAAATACGCGCCGAGTGTGCTGAAGGCATGCTAAGAAAGTGAGAGAAGTACCTTATAGAGTAAGAGTAAGATTTTCAGAAAAACTTTACTTTTGCTTTCGAAAATACCAATAATAAAACGATTTAAAATAGCCGAAATAATGTTTAAAAAAATTAGCGTTGCCAGTAATTGAAGCCCAAATGATAAACACTTTCACAGCTCAATGCTGAACTCAGTCCTTTAAACCAGTGAAATGACACCTCACTGACTGGTTGTATCTTATGGAGGAGGGGGAAAACTACTGGAAATGTATTTACAATCTAAGTTCGTTTCGTTTTTTTTTTTTTTTTTAAAGATTTAAAAGCTATAAAAAAGATTTTCCATGCTTTCGACAGAAATGGTATCGAAGCTACGTCACTCACGAGATTGCTTTCATCATTTCGTCATAACAGTCTTCTAAATGACGATGCTTCCACTCCTTAGTTTAAGCACGATTGGACTGTTTTCTAACGAAACTGCCATTAGAAGTAAATTGTTCCTTGTAAGTATCATTTTGCACTTTTTCATTTGTGATCGGTCTAAAGATAAATGGAATGAAGATTAAATTACAAAGTAGATAACTGCTTTTTGTTTAGTTTTAGGACAGACGCATACACAATATTTAGCTTATTTTTTATCATTTGGACTAAAATTGGAGGGTGTGTTTCGGCAACAAAACAATTGGAATAATCAACGGATACGTTTTAGGATAAAAATTGTGTTTTGCATTATAGTTATCAAGGCATAAAACATTTTAAGTTTATTAACTGAGTAACATTTAATAAAATATAATTTGATCAGTGAAAACATAGACGTTCCTTTCCTAAAATGATAATAAATTATAAGTGTTTGGCCTAAAGGAAATTTCACCCAATTATCTGTTTCTTCCCTAATATCCTGATAGGCTATGTTCGTAAAGTTCACACCTTTGAAAATCTACTACATTTTAATTGTATTTTTAGCACTCATTCACTCTTAACTGTGGGTTCTAACAAATTCGAAAGCAAAAGTAATATTCTTTTCGCCTGTTGCCAAATTTCGAAATGCTAACTCTGCAAAATATCTTTGGGAATAAAGTCTAGAATAATTCTTCAAGCTAATGTATAGTTCTTCATCCAAGGTATTCCTTATAAGACTTAACAGCATGTACCTCTTTAATAGATGATTTATGCATATCTAATAAGCTTTCTCTGACGGAACAACTAATCAAAAGAGACTAAATCTGAAATTGCTTTCTGGAAAAATCTAATCACGAATCTAAGTCGACATATTCGTGATATTAAATACATTTGACTGTCTGTGAATGAATAATGTTGGGTAAGTTTCTTTCTAACAAGTATTAATTTTGAAAATTAAGTTCTTAGATTTCGCTGCAGTTTCATATCTGCTACCTTAATGAATATAAATTGCACATTGGAACAAACGAAATGCGTTGTTATTTGGTCGATGCAGCAGAATTGATGTTAATGATAGTACTTTTTATCTCCATCCAAAGTTACTGCAACTTAAAACAGAAATATAGTTTTATTTTGCAAATTTTCCATGTTTAAAATTTATATGTAACATTCTAGAGAAAGCCTTAATCAGCATTTCAGAAAAATGGAAAAAAATACTATTTATCAAATAAATGATATAAGAACTACTAAACATTTTGCATTTATAAATGTTTTTTTCGGAAAGAATATATTATTATTTCTTCTGAATTTTATAAGGTATTTTATTCCTTCTTTCTGCATGCCTTCGTGGTGTAATGGTAGCACACTCGCTGTGTAATCGAGAGGTCCAGGGTTCGAGTCCTGTCGAGGGTATTCCGGATTTCTTCAAGTTTCCTTGCTTCGAAAAGCTCTAAATTATTCTACGGTGGCGCCCGAGCCAAAAAGGCGGTGGATAAAGATTCTTCGCCACCGGGATTTGGCGACTGGATCCTCTGATCCCCAGTCGCAATTTAAAGAATAAGGTATTTTCTCTCTCCTTTCTCTGCATGCCTTCCTTCGTGGTGTAACGGTTTCACACTCGACGCTTATTCGAGAGGCCAAGGGTTCGAGTCTCGGCGAGGGCTTTGCGGATTTCTTCAGTTTCCTTACTCTACAAGTTTGTAATTTAAGTTAAGGTTTTTTGTGTATCAACTGTTTGCTACGTTTTCAGTTTTATGTAACGAAACCTTTTAAAATCACTCATATAACTAACACTTAATGTTAAGTTATGCATGAGAATTTATATAATGCTGAAAGCAAGAAGCATGTGATCCTATATAAATAGAAATAACGTATATTTAAATATACATTCCTTCAGATTAAATTGATAGAAAGCTATTTTGTGTAACGAAAATATTAGAGAAATTTGTGTATGGTAGTGAGCAATAAAGAAAACAAACAATGCTTAATATAGGGAATCCGATCCTTGCTCAATGAATGGCACCCGATCGTCTAAATTTGAAAATGTTTATTAGCTCTTCATGTGCATTTGACCTTAATACGGTGTATTTGTTGGAACACTGAGAATATTTTAATCACATTCTACTCAGAACTTTATCTAATTAGAGCTTTCATAAAAATGTTAATAACATTTAATTTTATTCAATAAATCTCAAGTCTAAAACTGTTATAATGTAAAACTGTATTTAGCGGGCCATTTGTATAAAGACATAGTAATGGATAATTTCATGCTGAACTGTTTGCAATTTGTGTCTTGTTATCAAATATTTGCAAATACCAATAGGTGTTCCATTTTCATTAATTTTCCAATGTTAAAATAGTCAGGCAATAGAATGTGTGCTAATGTACTTTCGTTATGTAACTGAATCCATTGTATGTATGTGGTTACTACCCTCTTACTAACTCTTCCATATCATACAGAAATATTTATATTTGAAGAAGCTTAATATATTCAGGCTAAAAGTCTTATTAAACTTTTGAAACGTGTTAATTTGTTGGGTATGGGAAACAGATAAAATTATGATGTCACAGTAAAATTCGCTCTGACCAAAAAATAACTATTCTTTAGAGCCATTTTGTTATAGAGATCTTCAATATCTTTTTTGTTTTCACCGTTTAAAGTGCAAAAAATGATGTTAGGTATTTAAATCGAAATATAAACTGAGTTTTCAGTTTAGATGATTCGAGAGAAAGTAGTTTGAAATAGACGTTTTATATAAAGCACATCTGTGTTAGTATTTTTTATTTATATGTAAAATCAGCAATTATTCGCTAGTAAATAGTTTTAGAATCGTGATCATTACGATTACATATAAAAATGATTCGACTGGGGAATTAAAATGAGGTTTTTTACTATACATACACAAATTCCATACAGGTTATTTTTAAAACACGAATAGAAATTCAGGAATACATGTAAGAAAAGGATATTTATTTCATGTTTGAAATGCTTCTATTCCCTTCGTAATAATGTTCGAGTGTTTATGCTACGACGAGTGCATATATGCGCAGTTGAACAAAATGGATGGATTTATTCATTCATACGTTGAATTCACTTTCGTTTTCAAAGGAGATACTCCAAACCACGCGTACCTGGGAGACATCATTATCCATTCAGAAACTTTTCAGAGCCAAGCCAAAATGAATGCCTTTTGAGAAAGAAAATGGTACTTTTTGTCGAAGGATATCAGCTTTTTTTAAAAGAGATTTTACTTTTCAGACGGAAAATCTAAACTTCACTACCATAAAATGTTGAGTGGAATCATCTATATGGATAAGTGTAACAAATAAACAGTCAAAAGCACATTTTGTAATTTGATTTTATGCAAAAAGCCCCTGGTGCATACAACAAAGGATGAATCCAATTAAATAACCTGAAATTTATTTCAGCAAATGTATTTGCATTTTATGTATAAGTATACGGCTTTTTAAAATCTTTGAGTTCAACTTTAATATATTTGGATAGACATATGATAGAAATAGCCTGCAAATAAAACCATTACATTTAAAAGTTTTACAGCAATATAGCTAGTATTTCTGATACTCGCCCAATTATCTTTCATGACATCTCGCATGAAGCGGTTTATCAAGTTTTTCAAACATTTCTTAGCTATTTCTCAGTAATTACATGGATTGTTTCTATTATTCTAATTTTGCATGCCTACGTCTGAAGTTACTATTATTTAGTTTGATTTAAATACATGATAGACCATTTTGTCCTTAAGAGCACATTCTAGAATATCTGTTGGACGGCGGGCACCATTTACTCTTTCAAGGTGAATTTATAGTTCGACGGAGTTCTTAATACATTCACATAAAAAAAACATTAGTCGCATTTCGTTTTATGCTGGTATTTGTGTTGGACGTAATTTCTATTTCAATAGAAATGAGAAAACTTTCACATAGAAATTCATTGAAAACTAAAACATTTTCATTGTGATTGTACGACGGCGGGCACATGTTAAACGATCGGCGGGCGTCATGCGGGCATGGGTTTGGGAACCCCTGTCATAGATACTCTATGCTTTGATGGTTAAAATGTTGGGAACCGAAGAACGTGTTCGAATTTTTCTAACATCTTCGATCACTGAAAAATATACAGCAGAGCCTTTATGGGTTTCATTTCTTCCAAATCTTAAAATAAATTTATAGGAAAAGATTATCCCTGAAATTTTCGTAAGGTGTTAGCAATATAGGCTACCTTTAAAACGCGTTTTCATTAGTATTTATTATCATGTTGCGCGTGCTTGCCTCGGAGTGACCTCGTGAATAATCATGATTGAGATTGATGTTTGTGATCTGCCTTGATTCTTTGGGCACCTACGGTGGCTTAAGTCAATGATCATTTTAAATTCTATGGTTAACTTAAATTCTATCGAAGGATTAGGTTTAGAATTATTTAATAATAGCAAATCACTCTAGGAATCTTTGCCTAAGGGATTAGAAACTTTTGAGGAAAAATTTCATACCTACGTTACTCATGGAGATTACCACAAAACTTCCACACAGCTATCCCGTTCGCGGGAATTTGAACCCGGTCGACTTTCTAGTACTCAGCCGTTTTATCCATTCAGCAAATCTTTTCTCTTTTGACACAGCATATGTTATTCTTTTTCTATTACAGCCCTGTCGAGGAGACTTAGGACTTTACGGATTTTAAGTGCTTGAAAAGGCTGAATGGATTTGAAATGCCGTAGCGATACTACACACATTATACACTTATGCACATCCATACATTCTCCGATATTCGAAGATGAGCCCCGATGTATAGCAGTCGGATTTGGTAATCATCATACCAACTATCGCGACTGTTTAAGTTTTTGTTCACAAATGCAGATCGATGAAATTAAAATGCTATGTTAATTAATTAAGTCATACAACAACTAAAACTTTCACAAAACTCTTAAAATCCCAATATTGTTATCAACAATTATGTGACGGCAGTTGCTGTATAATATATCAAAATTAAAAAAATTAAACAGCGCAAGTTTCAGATTTCTTTTAGATGAAATCAGAAACGTCGCATGCACTAAAGAAAAGCATATAAATTTATAATTGGAAGTCCTATAAAAAGTACTAATGTTTTTCTGCTGATGTATATAGTAAAATCCTTATTAAAAGCATTAAATCTGTAATGATACACTGAAACATTGATTTTAGGGACAGAAATTTAAAACGAAATGAGATCAAACTACCATGGTACGTTTTTCTCTGCCCAAGTTCCCATTTTAAGAGGACAGTGTATGCTGAAGAACGTACCAGATTCAGTGGGAAAACACGAACAACGAAGACTTCGTCCTCACCACAGAGCAACAGACTAGGGAAAAATCATACTATTGCATTACAGGTGCAAGGAGAAAATCTTTGCTGCTTTGCAATAAATTTAGGGAAATTTAATATTACTTCTTCTTGCGCTACGGATGACGTTTCTACACTGAAACACTAAAATTAAAGTAATACAGAAGGTAATACAATGCTTTCTAACGCAATGCTGTATTGAAGAACTGTTATATTTTCTTCAGTTTTCTTTTAATTTATTTTAACTCTCAGATCTTTGTATTTATTGTAAAATTAACTTATTTAATCCACTTTGGAAGTAGGTGTTTGTAAGATAATTTTTGGAAGTAGATATGCGGTACCTAAACAATGAGGTAAACTATTTTAGAACAAATAATGACCAGCTTCTAAATTTTAGTAGTATTTTGATATGAAAACGTTTTTCTTTAAGAGTGTAAAAAATCTCCTTGTTTAGATCTAACTAATGTAAAATAAAGGAAGTAGTGATTTATGAAATAAACGTATATGAAAATAATATATATAAATATATGAAGTAAAATATATAAATGTATAAAATAAAATGCATAAATAATAAAATAAAATATGTAAAAACTTTTATGAAAATATAAAGATAAAATTGTATGAACAAAAGTTCCATAATTTCACAAATAATAGCGATATCGTGTGCTTTCGTGTTCTGTATTTTGAATTTGAAAAATGTGGTTTTTATTTATAAGGAATTCAGATAGTTCAATTATCCATAGGCTTGATAAAATAGTGAATGATATGACAGTGTATGTAGAAAGGGGATTTGTTCGGTCAGAAAAAAGTTTTATTTCGATCCATTTTATACAGTTCAGATAACACTTGATCTCTGTATTTTAAATGCAAATGTGCAGAAGATAAAGTTCACCATTTATCTCCCACTGACAACATACGGTTCCTGAAGCGACGACATGGAATCAGTTGGGCGTTTTATGTATCTTTGTTTTCATCCAAGGTAAAGAATATGGACCCCTGAAATTTTAAATATTATTATTAAAAATATTCAGTATCACAGGAAATCAACTGTAATTGATTTCGTTCTTTCATTCTAATGATTTCATCAAACGTAATTGATTTCTTTCAAGCTAAGAATAATGTTATATATAGTATATGTATATGTATATCTGTTGTTAAAGCTGAAAAGCTGTGTTGTTTAGCTTTCCTGCTCTGTTATTACACATTGTACTGAGTAGATGAGACTATGAAAATCGTCATTTGTACCAAAAGCAATACCTTACATTCGCTACGTTTTTGTAATACGATGTTCTTTCATTAAATTTCTGTACACATTTATTACTAAACCCAGGAGTTTAAAACACACTTTGAAATATGTGTTCCTTTATAGGATATAGCAGACTCGGTTTGGATAAAAGACCTGTGTTTAAGAGAGATACGGAAGGTATTATTTTCTTTTAACAGAATTCTTGACATAAAATTTCAGATTACTATTGCAAAGAATATAGCTTAAACCCATCTTCCTATTTCTATTTTATATTTATGTGAATCTAAACATCTTTTAATATGAAGTAAAATATCAGGTTGTAGTTTGAAACATATTGGAAGAATGCATTTCTAGAATTCAGTCTCTTAGTGAAGATGCACTAAATGAAAATTTCAGATGTCTGAATAAAGCGTGAAAACAAATTAAAATTTTAAAATGTTACAAGTAATCTTGTGTATAGTTTTTATTATAAAGCACTATAAATGAAACATAGTTAAAAGAAAGGAGTTGGAAAAATGATTTTTAGCACGGTATTAAATACTATAACTCAATGCAAAATGCGGATTAATTTTGATCTGAATCAAAAAGGGCAAAAATATTAACTTTTGAGCAGTTAAATATGTATACCCTTTCAATAAAAAATGTAACGTATTTTTGATATGCCATAGAATTTTATAATTGACTTATATTAGTTGCAGACAAAAATGTAATACAAAAGTCAGGTATATATATATATATATATATACAGTGGTGGCCAAAATTGTGGACACTTTTGGAAATTTTTATGTTTTTGAACTTTGTATGCTTATAAAAAACGTTACGTTTCACAAAATGCAAACTTGTATATATCATTTTAAAGAGAATTTATTACTGAATTCAATACAAAACACAAAATTCAATTATTTTTAATACAAAAAAAGTTAAACGATAATAGTTATCGATATACATTAGATAGTGATGATTGCAGTGAGTTATCAGTACTTAGTAGGGTACTCTTTATTTTTGATTACAGCTTCACATCGACGTTTCATTGAGCTGAAAAGAGTTTTAAGCTCTTCTTTCGTTATTACATGATGCCAGGAAACAATTATAGCCTCAATTAGTTCCCTTTTATTTGATGGGCGCCTCATTCGGACAAGAGTTTTCAAACGGTGCCACAAATTTTCGATAGGATTGAGGACAGAACTGCTTCCTGGCCATGACAACAATTTAATGCTCTTTGTACGAAACCACTCTTTCGATATTTTGGCCGTGTGGCAAGGAACAGAATCTTGCTGAAAAATAAACGAAGCATTGTTGGGAAAGAGATCTCTGATGGAAGGTAGAAGTTTTGGTTCTAGAATAGTGTCAATGTATTTTCTGGCATTCAGTGTCCCATCGATGACATGAAGGCGACCAATACCATCTGCTGACATGCATTACCAAATCATAACAGTAACTGGGTTCTTCACAGTTGCTTGAATGCAGTCAGGATGTAGCTCTTCTCCTATTCTACGTCTTACATATTTTCGCCCATCACTACCGAATCACGATATCTTAATTTCATCACTCCATATAACTTGTGACCACTGATCATCTGTCCAATTAATGTGTTCCTTTGCCCAATGTAATCTATTTTTTCGTTGCTGAAAATGAAGATAAGGCTTTTTCGGGGAATTCTACCTCTCAGTCCAACATCTGTTAATCTTCTCCTGATTGTTCTTGAACTGACAGAAACACCAGCATCATTCAGATCACTTCTGATGGCCGCTGATGACGTTTTTCTATCTTGGTGACATAGTCTTTTTATTCTTCTGTCATCAATAGATGTGGTGTACCTTTTTCGGCCTTTTCTTTCTTTGTTTTTTATTGAATTTGTCTCCTCATATCGTAAACAAAACTTTCGGACTCCAGATGTAGTCACTGAACCACCCACCTGTCTTGCAATTTCAGCATAGGAAAGACCACTTTCTCGTAACACAATAATGTTACATCTCTTTCTAGGTGTCCAATCTACTCTTTTATTTGATGTCATTGCTTCTTGACTAAATATTAAAAATTTTTACAAAAATTCCTACTTGTAATTGCAGTGCATAAGAAACAGGTCCTCCTTCTACAAAACAAAGCAAAATAATGAATTGTTTCAAGTGTAAACATGATGTCAGCTTCTACTGGCAGTTACTAACATTTGATTGGCTCTCAGAACAAGAACAGTGATTAGCCAGGGAAGCTAGACATTACAAACCACTTCATAACTGTGTTTTTTATTTATATTAAAGTACATATAACTTTTTTTGTATTTCAAATAATTGAATTTTGTGTTTTGTATTGAATTCAGTAGTAAATTCTCTTTAAAATGATATATACAAGTTTCCTTTTTGCGAAACGTAACATTTTCTATAAGCATACAAAGTTCAAAAACATAAAAATTTCCAAAAGTGTCCACAATTTTGGCACCACTGTATATATATATATATATATATATGTTCAGTAATGTAATTACAGAATATAAAGTTTAGTTTTGTTTTCGAATATATTTGGAGATTTAAGTATAAATTAATTTTTAGAATTTTTTTAGGTATTATTTTTAAATGAACTCTAAAATATTACACATGGATCTATTTATCCAAGCGTTGAAATATAGTAACATAATATATTTCTCGTTGTTATTAGTACTTGTTGTTATTAGTTATGATTCTGATCTAAACCTAATAAATATAATTACAGCTCTTTTATAGTGTTATGGTTCATATGATTGTTAACTTTAGAAAGAGTATTAAAATTTCTTTTCTGCATAAAGAAAAGTGAGCCGTTCAGATAAATCGGAATATTATGAAATTTAGAAAAAATCATAATTTTTGATACTAAAAAGAGTATTACTTTTCTGCGTAAATTAAAATTCTAAAAAATTACATAAGTGGAAAACGAGCTTACCCGCTTTAGAAATATTAAATAACAAAAACGCTTCATAATAATGGTTTAATTAACTCACATATCAAAAACTTTTCTCACTTTTTTCTAAGATTTCTTCCTGGACTACTTTCGTCTTCTTTTCTTGCCAATGTATATGTTAAAAGCACTGCTGTTCTCACACAGCTCTAATCTGTTTTTAATTAATAAACAATCAGGCGCGTTTTCAACCGAAAATAAACGACTCATGCTTAAAATTTACTGCAATTTTTCTTATAAACTCTTTAATCCATTGATACAAAAAATAGGTGTCCATATTTTTAGCGAGATTTAAAGTAAAAAAGATGAAAATATATGATCAAATGTGTTCCAAGAGAAAAAAAAAACTGCTTGATATTTACTAAGGTACTCAGACTGTAATCTTCTCATAGATATAGATATATGAATACATTTTATTAAAAAAATATTAATTGAAAGAAAAGTGAATAATTAAAATAATTAAAAAATATTTGCTATCATAGGCAGTCAAAAATACTGGGACCAGTTTTGTGACTGCTGGTGTTTCTTTGGATTGTTGGTGTTAAAAGCAAAATATTATATTTCCAGCCACCAAAATTATAAACAAAAAGTGCTGAATCGTATTTACGCAAGCACTGCAGTATAACATAATAATAATAAGTGTGAATATATAACATTTACTATATGTGCATTGTTTATTTTAAATAACCAATTATTTGTTCCAGTTAAGTTCTGTTCTGCTCATTCTAGTTTCCTATGCATAAGTTCTCATTTCGAAAGTCTATATAATTTAGGTAGTGGCGGGAAGAAAGTTTTATGTAAGTATAAAAACAGGCTATTACTGCAGGTCACAGCATTTTATTTCTAATTAAATACAACTTTATCAAACCGTTGCTGTTACTGTGAATGGTTTTAGAAGTTTCTGTGTTACACACCGAATATAGAACGACTGGTAGAAAAAACAGCGGAGGGCTTAACAGTTATTTCTTAAAACAAAGGAGAGAAGTTACGTTATTCACGAGTTTTGCTATTAAGGAAATTTAGGAAACTTTTAGAAAACCTAGATTTTTGAAAATATCCCATTAGGTTTATTTACCCACCTTTCTAATACTTTCAATAGCTCTGGCTGCAAATAATTAAAGAATGCATATAAAATCACGTTCTAGTTTCTTGGAACAGGCATGATTATTTAAATAAGACACATTTTAAGCAAGTGTTGATGAAGAAGTTTAGGAGTTATATTTGATTAGGTTCAATCAGTTGTTGCAGTTAAAAATAATATTGTTACGAAATGTCCAGATGCGGTAAGATAGCTTCCTCGCAAAATGGGTTTAGGGTTGCCATATTTGGCGAAAAATCGCCCATTTGGCGACAAAATTGGCGATATGCCGTACACGGGTGGGGAACATTCTAACACGAATTCTTTCCGGTTTCGCTCAGAATGCTCTCGAAGGCAAGCCAAAACCTATATAAACATAGCCTGTGCGCGGAGTAGCAGCCTAGTGCCTCGTCAACAGATCCTGAAATGCATCGAGAGCGTGCATCGTTGAGACTATGGAGTGTATCGTCGAATGCATAGCAAGTTGTAGCGTGGAGAGTCTCGAGAGTATGTTGAGTTCCGAGAACGACCAAACCGAGTCTGGACGAGATGCGCTTTGCCGCTTCTCTTGCGCTTTGCCGAGAAGCTGTCTTCACCGTCATAACTTGATAGCCTGAAGGCTGTGTTGCTGATTGTGTCAGCGTGTTTGTCGTAGTTTTCCGACTACTATAAACCTGTCTTCGGAACTCCCCTGTGAAATACTGGCGAATAAACTGTGTTTTGATTATTCGTCAAGTGTTGTCGCCAATCACTCCAAATACGCGGACCCATAAGAACGTGACAATATTACAAGGTAGCACACAGATTCTGTCACAGATAATTGTTTTTGCAACCCCTTTCGCGTACGAAGAGTTTCTTGACAGGATTTACCTGCTTAACAGAGAAGCCATTAAATTTTACATTAAATCTAAGATTTAATTTTGAAACAGATATTTAGTACGAAAACAAACCAGATAAACGTACTTCAAAGAACATAAAGGCTTATAAATTTCTATTAAAGCATTTAAAACTGTTCTCATAACTTTTAAAAACAAAAAATTTGTATAACTTTCTGAGACAAAGTATATGAGTGGGCCGATAAATATTATTTTTAACGCTATACCCCGTACTACATTTCCTAGCCAAGCAAAATGAAAAAACAAGTTTTCACATAAAAGTATATCTTCCGTTTGCGCATCGCATTCAAAGCTTTGAATGTTTTTCGCCGATTTTTTATATTTATTAAACTCTCTCCTATCAAAATACAGTTGTTTCTAATGTGAATTTTGGGGCATGAGGAACATGAGAATTGTTTAAAACGGGTACTTTCAAATTATTTATTGCTTGCGCAAAAAGCTTAAAAACACAATATTTTGCAAAAATAGCAATATTTTGTACTTTTAGATAATTTTACTTTTCTGATTTTTATTAAACAAAAGCGCATATATTTAGCATCTCAAGTTTTCTATTCAAAAGTGGAAACTTTAAAGTTAGTTTTTGGGGGAAATTATGATATAATACGTTTTGATAAGAAGGTAGTCCCGACAAAACTCTCTCGCAACCTGTGCGTAACAAGAGAAGTTTTGGAAAATCGGCTGCAGCAATGTGTTTGTCTTTAATAGAATTTTGATGCCTTCATCAATAATGTTCCATATTAGTGAAGGAGGAGCGATATTTCAAATGTACCATTAAATCATGCTGAAGTAGTCTGTTGCATCGAAGTTGAGTTTTGGCGTAGTGAAGTTTCAAATAATATTTCCCTTGTAAAGTTATCTAGCCTTCAACAATCGACACAGCTGTAGATCTCTGATACTTTTTCTTCCATACACAATCATTGCAAGTATACAATTTTCGGGATGAGCAAAAAAAGCATTCGGATAAGTTACTGGCTTGAGGACTTGCAGTACATTTTGATTTAAACATTGTAATATTCTTATGGCTAATTGTCTTTCGACTATCTGTGAAATTTTTGGGACTTTGATTTTTAGCCAGAGAAGCCTGTAACAATTCAGAATAAAATATAACTTCCGGATTTCATTAGTATGATTTTCTAAGCTCACGCAAAATCTGAGAACTCAATTTGCTGTCGTCTTTAGTGTGAAAACGGACCAAGAGCATGAGCTGCTAAAGCTTCTAAAATTATTTCATGTCTTCATGGCGGCAGAAATGTAAAATAAGTATAATATCCTTGATCAACGCTTTTCTGTCAGCTCGAAGAATGAAGAATTCAACATGTTCAAAGTGAACCAGTGGAAGTGTTTCACAGGTAGGAAGATTTTCCCCAATCTGTCTCTGTGGTAACACCATTCAAGTGACAAAATAGGTTACGGAACAGCACTTGATTGAAGTTAGGAGGTATAACTCATTGAAGTGGTATTCCATAACACCACTTTTCAAACCAGTCTTAATTATAGTTCCATCACTCATCAAGTTCTTCAAGGGAAATCTCATCTGTTGTCAAATAGGAAATTATGGCAGAATTAGCAAGCCTGCACAGAGTGAAATCTCTGTATCTTTACCAAGTACTATACAGAGAGAAACATGGCTGATATATTCTTATTCTGGTACCATCGTCATTGTGACTAGTCTCACTTGTCAAACCTAATCAGAACAAGCCGACGAATTTTATCGTGGTAAGGAGTACAAGATAACATCTATCACTAATATTCGAATACAAGACTGCATCTGTCATTTGTACTCAAGCATAAACTCCATACAAGTGATAGTTCGACTTTACTCAATTTCGCCCCGATTTTGAACACTCGGTGAAGGTCAAACTCACGTGGGACATGCCCGACGGGCATCCACCCCTCTTCCTCTACCACCAAAATTTCGAAAGGACTCTCGATTCGCCATATATTTGAGGGTCTCCATGCCACACAAGCACTATACATTTATAACCACCCATGCCTTCTTTCTGATTCGAACCCGTGGCGTTCGGTACGGCAGTCAGCATAAATAACTGCCTCCCGTCTAAGCTCTCATTCTTGTATGGGACAGTTATGATCCTCTTTTTCAGTTATTCAAAAGCGTTTTGAATTTTCATCGTGTGCCTTTCCTTTTATCAAAGTACAGACCACGTAATGTTTTTTAATAAATTGATTCTTCAAATCATTTCTGTTATTACGACTTTTACCTTTTCTTATTTTATTTCTGTCAACGACATGAGGATTGTATGAATCAGTTAACACATACATGGTTATATAACATTTACAATTTACATAATATTTACAATTACACACATGCATTATATTTATAGTTGCCATTTAAAACGTTTTGTAGCCAAAAATAATAAATACTGTTATTTTTAACCCCTCCAAAAAAGGATTTTTGTTTAGCTTTCTGAGCAAACAATACATAATTTGAAATTACAGGTTTTAACCGTTTTTTCGTGCTATAATGCCCCAAACTTCACATTGAGACCTACAGTGTTTCAATAGTAGTTAAGTAAGCTAGGTAGTTAGGAAATATTGACGAAAAACAGTAAACCTTTATCATTTTTCAAAACTTTTATGAGTTTTCAAAACTTTGATTTCGATACGCGAACGGAAGATATAATTTTATTTGAAAATATATTTTTATGTATCTGAGATAAGCTATAGGCAACTATTTCGGGGTATAGCGATAAAAAAATAATAAGTGCTTTCTCAGCCCACTCTACTGTTTCCTCATTATTCCAATCTGCAACACGAAATGTGCCCATCCCCTCTCTGGACTTTATTTTCGCAATTTTTGGTTGGAGACATGTACTTTCAGTTACAGAAAGAAGTGTTTTAAATGACGAAAATATTCGTGTTTTGGCAATTTGATATTTTAAAAAAATTAAGAAATACGAAATTTAACTTTTAACGCGGTGTATTGGTTCTGTGCTGATATTTGAAAAATTTTTATGCTCGTTATGAAAAATTCAAAATACAAAATGTTTGACTTCCGTGTAACAAACGATATTTAATTTCAAAATTTGCAATTTTTGAATTTGCCTTGAACGCGGCACATCTGTCTGCAACTGCATCATTTCATTTACTCCGCTGTAGCTTTAAACTATGTCACTAGTACCACTATCTTAGTCATGACTAACATGTGACTGGTTTCTTCTTCTTCAGCCAACTAGCCAACTATCTACTAGCTTCTATCGACGTACCAACAAAAATATTAATGCATATTGTGGGGTTTTACTTATTTAATTCAGTGTTCAATCCTTGAACCCCACAACACTAATAAGCGAACAATCGCTTAAGTGTGTTAACAGAGGCTTAAGGAAGGTTAACTACCCTTTATTTCTCAGAATAAATATAATACAATCAACTTCTAACTCGGAGTGTACAGCAAAGCCTCCACTTGGGCTTGAACTTAAATGAATATGAAATTAAACTTAAATAAGCGTAACTAAATCTAACTGAAAGATATAGCCCAAGCTATCAAGATTCTAAGTAGTTGTCGCCTAAATCTTAATTAAGTCGGCGAAGCCAAACAAGCGCCTTAAGTATGGCCGAGCGTAGTAATAGCTTAGAGAGACGTAGACAAAAGGCAAACGCGCGCTAGTCAGGAACTCGGGCTCTGTCTCGAAGTCGGTGAAACATCGATTTAAATACTACTCTTTACTCATTTGCATTAACTGCGTGTCTGAAATTACATTCTGGTAGGAAATTGTAAGCTGAAACTCGAAAGATAGGAAAGATACATAAAATTAAAATAACTGTTAATAAAATTAGGATAAGCCTTACAATACAATCCCAAAATAATAAGAGGATAAAGAAGAAACACTTTTAAGAATGCAACTACAGTGAATAATTTTCACGATTTATTGAAAAACAATATTATTTGTAATCAAAATTAACCACTAAATCATAGTTCCTCTCCGTAGAGAGAACATCGATAAGAAAATAAGCTAAAGCTTATTTGTCATAAAAGATTTAAATTAACACATAATCAGCTAACCGAAATGTTCAGTAGAATTTCAACAATCTGTCTGTTCTCCTAGGCCACAGAAGGGAAACGAAACACTAATACATTTAATTTTATATTAACATTCTCTGAATAAAGGCATTAATGGCATAAAACATGAACATGATAAGAAGATTAAAGATTCAGAAGTTAAAGAAAATTTAATTTAGCATTCTAGTTAGTCAAATCCATATTGAAAGGCAATGCCAATAGAAATTCATTAAAAATGCAAATGAATTAAAAATTAAAAAACTGAAACCTTGAAACATACAAAATGATCTTATATATTTCGAAGGCAATAAACCTTGCTATAGAATTGGTTAATAAATGGCTCAGCAAATCAACGATAGAAAAGTTAAATGACTACAGTAAAATTTAAACTCTGAATATTGCAAAGGCAAACAAAAACTGCTGAATATTCAACACAATTATTTTTTCAAGTGCATCCTTTTGCACCCGGCTACTGTATAATATCAGTTTCTTATTATGCCAAAATAAGTTCTTACTATGGATAACCGAATAATTAAGCTTAAAAAAAGAAACGGGATTCGTGATTAAGAATAAAAAATGAAATTAAATAAAACATTCAAGTAACATAGGAATGAAACGTAATTAACAGCCGTAATTGAATTGTTTAATCCCAAAGTAAAATTATTATATGATAAAATTTGGAAAAAAGAAAACTTTTTGAAGGTAAAAGGGAAAAGCGTGAATTTGGTTGTCAAAGAGTGAGAATGTTATATAGAAAGTCAATTGTAAAAGCTAGACGTAAAAGTTGAAACATAACTCTAAACTTTACGGTACCTCTAGAAGATCCATTTAACGACTCTTTTCAAACCGATATGTTAAAAAACGTTGTAAACTGCGCATGGCTAATTGATACCTGCAGGAAATCTATTGAAAAATATACCAGGAAAACATTCTCAAATACTGTATCCTGAATAATAAAAGTTCGTTATTTCCATCAAGAAATAATTTTCAAGTATGAACAAGTATATTTTTTTGCAGTCTTAAAAGTGTATATAACATTCAGAAAGAAAGAAAAAACCTTTTGATTGAATCCAAATCTAGTGTAGGTAAATAGTAAACAAACAAATACAGTGAAAAACATGAATAAAACAGTAAAAAAAATGAAAAAGATATGCTGTGTTCTCCTCTTATAAGAAATTCGGGCAAATTATGGTTATAAACAAACAAATTAATTATCTGCGTTACTTTGATGCTGAAGGTCTTCAGATTTCATGGACTTAATGTAGTTAATCATATTCAGTTCTCTGGAACTATGCCATGAATTTAAAACAGTATTTTTAATATGGTAAATAATTCAAATTTTCTTTCCGAATCGAATTAAGAACTAGTTTAGCTCAATCGATTAAAAGTTAGAAAATCTGTAAGAGTTTATAATAACGCAGCTCGTTAGGTGACTGTATTTTGAGATGATTTAAATTCCATTTATTGCGCATTAAACACTGTCACTGTAAATATACAGTTATCTTAGAATGAGATGTAATCCATTCTGACGTAACTAACAGAATATCCAAACCGCTATTTGCATTAGAATGAAATGTATATCATTTTAATTTAGGTGACATAATTTCAGAACATCAGTATACAGACATTACGTAGCACAATAACAGGACGTTAGCCATTTCAGCATTTTCCTTAGAAACAACCGCGATTTCCGACACATTTCGTTATATATATTCCCATTATCTTTTCGTCCTCTTAATCGTTTTAATATGTGATATATTTTACTCCGACTACACTTACAAGGGGAAAAGACGGAACGAAATAAAATGAGATAACTGTAACTAAACTACTCAGGTGTTGATTTTATAACCAAAAGTGTTCAAGTACTAATTTTAGGTGTAGAACAATTTCAAGACTTATAACAACAACGAAAAAAGTATAATATATCTCAGTGGGTTATAGTCAAAAAGTTTGCTCCTTCTGCAAATGGTAACTACAGTCTGGCAGAGATATAAAACATATTTCAAGATAATGCGTAAAAATTATAGTATTGGCACGAGTTTGTGTAATTAAACGCTACTAAAAAAAGAGGGTTATAATAATTCTAAACACTTGTCTTAAATTTGTTATGATTATCTCTTTTTCATAAAATCTCATAGAAAAACCGATATTTATTTCTATACTCCTTTATTATTAATAATAATATTTTGAACTGATTGTGATTAAGCTCCATATTCCAAAGACAACTTATAACTTTCTAATTGTGTAGAAGCTTAAAATTCTCCTTCATACCCTAATAGATTGACAAGCGAGTTATTGCTTCAGTCTGAATTAACATGAGAAGATCCTGCTAAGGTAAAATAATATTTAAATTAAACAGAAAGCATTTTTGTTTATATGTACAAAACAAACTTCGCCACTTGCGGGTATTTCAAACTAAACAAGTTAAAATTCTAATTCAAGCAACGTAGTCGAAGACTGCACAAAATGATCCACTTATAATATTGGCGCATTTTTAATATCGGCTGGCAAAATGGCAACAGCCAGAATAATTTCTGGTAGAGCTAGCGATAAGATACATATTGCAAGTAAAGCTTCTATAAGCTGTAGCACTAAAATATTTAAAATCTTCATTTTAAAAATTCTAAAATCTATGGGTTTTTTTTCTCGCATATTTCGACCTTTTTTAACTAATTTTATCGTCCGAAAATCGGAAGGCAAATTTATCCAAATAATTTTATGTCCGAAGAATGTAATTACAGTAAGAACAAAAACAATAAAAAGTAGTCACTGATAAACTAATAAATAAATAAATGGTAAGTATAACAATATGATTTAACTACATTCCAATAAGAATACATAGTAATATTAGCGTTACAATATCTGACACATACTAAGCTGATATCTAAACGTAGCTTAGACGGTCACGTACGCCTCAGTTACCTTGTAAAGCCACAGAACGGAACATAAGTAATAGACGCAAGGTGAAGTCACATGTTCGAAAGTTTTTTTAAGGATTTTGCAGAAAATATGTTTCAAGAAATAAATGCAAGGGAAACTAGTCCTCAGAGCGAAATCGTTGTACATTATAGGAAGGGGAAATTTTTTCAATTTTTTTTTTAATTTTCAGAACCCAGGGCAGAAAAACTACGGGGAAAATTCTCAAGGAAATCCAGTCCTTTGCATTCTCATGAGGATTACGGGAAGAAATAAGTTAGGTAAATGTTTAAATCCTAATAATTGGTTAATTAGCATAAATTCCTTGTAACTTAATAAGTTAATGGAAATTTATCCAATGCTTATGTCACTAACATCTGTTCTAAGTCCCGTTTGAATTATGTTCAATATACCATAATTTTTTTGTATTCAATAAGTATTACATTTTTCGTATTATTACGCATGCGTAATTAGAATGAAATTTGGGAACTGTATGAGTAAGATCTAAATGAATATTTGAATATCAAATTGAAACCCCTTTGTCCGACTGATGCACTGAAAGTGCTTTCATTAATACATTTATTTCCCCAGTATGAATCAGTTCATTATCGCTGCACTTTGTCTATAATTTGTTTAATGCCAACATTTCTCACTACAAGCATGAGAACAAATATTGCGTTTAATTACACCTCATTTCGAATGTACATGATATAATTTCAGTATATTATTCTACTAATAATATGTTGGCACAGTAAATGGAGCTTTATTCATATCAACATTTCGCTTGAAGGAAATTGTATTTTCGAAGCATCCTTACCGTCTGATTTATTAGCGCCACCTCTTCCAGCGTATGCCTAGTTTGCTAATGGCTCGTCGGGAATATGATAATAGTCACATTAATTTTCTTAAACTCTCGCAGTGTAGCTATAGTAATAATCAGCATTTTAAAATTCCTTCTTATTTATGGCAAGATTTGGGTTTCTATGCCTGTTTTTGCTTTTGTATTTAATGACACTGAAAGAAAATAACCTTTAGAAACGCTGTTTACAAAAATGAGATATATGTCGTTCATTTTGAAAATTACATTGAAATTTTCGTTTTAAATCGAAATCAAACAAAGACCGAATATCAAAAAAGAGTGTTTCCACTGTTACTGCCTATAGTTGATTGACATGTGTGTTAAATATTTATATGCAGCGTACTCAATTTATGCAGTGCGTTCAATTACAAATGGAATCTGTATATAGACAGCCAGTTTGACAATTTATGATACTTTCCTTCCCTGTACTATATGTTGGAAATGACGTCCTATCAGTTTAATACATATGTCTATAACTTTCAATAAGACATTAAAGGTTTAATGCATATACACGATCTGATAAACAAATGCAGATTTTTATAGCTATTTTTCTACTAACTGTTCATAACTAATTTTCTTTAACAACCATATTCATCAAGAACAAAACCGTACCTCACCTCTATAAAACACATGATCTAAAATGCAAATGTCGTCCCGAATGACACTGTAACGAAATGGTAAACAAGCTCCTGACACATAGTTATGAAAACTTTTGCTATCCTTACGAAGCTCATGAAACTCCTTCCTGTTTCGAGGTATTGTTTACCACACAAATCTATGTTATCAATATTTATTCATGAAGGAGTAATTTAACAATCGGAGAACGACAGCAACTATCAAACGAACAAAATTATGTAGTGGTAGATTTGCGGTTTGTTGCCCAGACCGGAAAGTGGTTTGTGATTCTGACTGCTTCCGGATTCTAATCCCTGAGAATTGTCTGTCCCTTCACAGGAACCCACCCCTGGGGCTGACACAGGAGAATTCCTGGGAAGTACTGGTTAGGATACGTACTTGGCAGTCTCAACTACGGGGGCACAAAATCAGTCTTCACAGGACTAGAACCGCCGATTATTCGGTGGTAGCTTCAGGCTGGGCAGGGACCGTACTGGTACTATCTTGTCCGTTCCGCTGACCACGGTCTTGCGCTACGTGGTGGATAAAGGATCAATTTACTTTTAGACACTGTATTCCAAAGTTATATTAGATATATTTTAGACAATATCAGCAAAACAACGGAAAAGCATCAAATCAAACAAATCTATATAGCAAAGGGTACGTGTTAGTGTGGAAACCTGTTTCATGCTCTTGAAATGAAAAGAAACACTGGTATGTTAGTGTTTTTCGTATTTGTGCATTAGAGTAAAATTTTTTTTTTCTATTATTAAAAAGTATTAATTCTGCATATTCTTAGCTTATATTGCTATTTCAGTTTCTGAATTTTTTTAGTTCGAAATTATCTTTCCAGTTCCTTTTATGTATTATAAAATTATGAACACTATCCAGACATTATAAGTTTGTTAATTTTATTAGAAAAAATGCAGTAATTATTCCGAACTTATCTTCTATTTTTCAGAAAATAAAACACTACGTAATATATTCCAGGAGAAAAACAATACCTTTTTTTCTTGTATAGTATTATATAATATTTCGTATTGAAGATAAAGGCAAAAAACTGATTTCTTAATAAATAATTAATAAGGCTTTTCTCTTACAGTTGTTAAAGATGTTTTATAAAAAGCAGGATTTATTCTTTTTCTGTAAAAACACCCGGCAGAGCATAAAGTTCTTTTTCCGGGCGAAAAATTAAAACACCAAACCACCAGTACAGCCGGATCAGAGGAAGAGGAGGAAACAGTGTTGCTGATAGGACGGGATTATGTCATTAATATTAATGATGATGACTACGCAAAAAAGGACAATGTAGTTTATACGGGGTTTCTTTCTTCTCTTTTCTATAGAAAAAGCTTCTTTTTCAAAACGTTTATTTTTAAAGATTGCTGAATCTCGTAGTCCCACCTGATGTTTTAATTTAATTGGATACGTTTATCTGATATTATGTTTTTTGTAAGTTGCAGATATGTTTTATACCAGTGGTGGCTAATTTCTGAGCCTCCAAAGGCAAATTAAATTCTGTAATAGCGCCGCAGGCCATGAAGTATTGCTTTTTATCTAATATTTATGAATACTTACTTGCATAATAAGAACGAGTTACTTAAAAATTAAAAGTGTATGAATTTTGGATTAACTTTCTCAGTAGCTTTTTTGATAGAGCAAGCACGTAACCATATGAAAAAAACTTGCAAAACACAAAATGGTACATTGAATGTAATTCCAGAAAATATTTATGTCCTACAATTTTTTTAATTTAAATTTAACTTTCAATTTCATTTGAACAGCGTGGGTGCTTATGCAAAACAAAAGGTTCATCGAAATTAATTTACAGCGAGAAAGTTACTATTTTATAGTCTCGATACAGCTCTTAAAATAGTCAAAAGTGTAAAAAATATAACAAGCAGATTGAATTCGAAATAATAATGACAGGAATTACTAACAATAACTTTGGCATACAATAAGACTTGTTAAAAATAGAAATGGTAAGTTTAATTAAAAGTAAAGAACGGGAAGATAGTAAGCTGACAGATAGCAAGATAGTATCTTCGCTATTTACATATGTGCAATTGTTAAGCATCAGGGTTTCTAAATCATGGTTAATCATTTGGTAAATTCTTCCTTAACAGTCTTGAATATGTCTTATCATTAACAACAAGATATTTTAGAACAATGTAATGTGCTATTCTTTAAGTAAAAATACCTAACTTTTTTATTAATTCATGCAATTATAAACAGGCTAATGTTTTATGAAAATATTCAGGTTCACAACAACATTTTTCATTCTTAATATTTGGTTAACTTTAAGTTAATTACTGTGATAGCTATAATTTGTTTTCGAGATTTTAAGTCCCATTTTATTAGTTTATTGATTTTAAAATTGAGTAGTCTTCTCTTGTGAAAACGTTTAATTCCTTTACATTTTAAAATATTAAAGCAATCAGCATGATTGCTAACATGTTCTAAGCCATTTAGATATGATCCTGAGCATGAATTTAGCATGATTGCTAACATGTTCTAAGCCATTTAGATTTATGTTCTAAGCCATTTAGATAGATGTTAACATTTTCAATTAATTCAAAATTTTCAAAGGTTATATTATCGTCTAAGCATATAGAATAATTATTACATTTTTCGGCATTTTTTTTCAGTTTTGCATGAAAGTAAATTCTTTGACCAAAAAAGATCGGAGTACAGATTTCAGTGGAATGGTTTGCGCCCATGAGTATTCCATTAATTTGCTGGCAGATTTTATTTCGCAATTTAAAAGTTGCCGAAAGAAGAACAATTGTGATAAATAATCCATTCAGTTAACGATGCTTTAAAGTTATGTTATTAATGACAATGCATTTATGTTATGGTTAGTATTGTCATTATGAGTAGTTAATAATATTGTTATGTTCCTTGAAAATGCTGTAAAGTGTAATAAGAGTGTTGTTAATTTCATTTAATGATGTGAAAATGGCTTTGAAAGTGAGAGCCGTTAATAGTATTAGGCAATTATTTACATTGTTTTTCCAAATTTATTTATTTTTATTAATGATACAGTAAATATGTTCGTACTCCTTTAGATAAGTTGGCAATATGATTGCATACTTTTTTCAATATTTTGAAACTTTAAATCAATTTTATAATTTTTATTTATTGTCATTTATTATTATTATTATTATTATTATTATTATTATTTGTAGCTGTTGTCACCATTCGCATAATTTACCTGCAATAAGAACCTGAATTTAACTGCTGTTTTTTGAAATTATATAGTGCATAAAGATTGGTAAATTGGATGTATAATTTTTTATTATAACTATTTAACTATCGATAGAAGACATACAATTGTTTGACTTTTTGTTCTTGTTAGGTGTAAAGGCAATTTAATTCCAGATACTTTTTTTAGCAATTTTTTAATATCATTTCTATGCAGATGAGTATTTGAAAAAAAAAAGTTTAATTAAAGGCAATTAACGTCTCTGAAAACGCTGCAAAATTAATATGAATAAAGTAGAAGAAATGAAATATTAATCTTCTTAAAGGCAGTCAGCCACCTAACATGAGGAAACTAAAAAATCAAACAATATGAATCATACTCCAGGAAATTAGTCTTCAAATTCAACACAAATTAAAACGAAAACAAAACAGTTTTATTGAAAAAGATATGAATCTTTGGTCTTTCTTTTCCGAAGAGCAAAAGGAATATTATTGACAAAACCGGAATGAGAATAGATATCTTTCAAGTGTTGATTAAAATTTTTTAATTTAAGGATCTAATTTTCGATTTCAGGAAAATAAAGTTATTCAATGTTATACACATAAAAATGTGACTGAAATTTATTAAAAAATTAAATTTAATTGGAACAAACTGGCAATAGTCCTTCAAAGTCCTAATTTTAATCTTAATAATTCCTTCAGC